>JAECUM010031870.1:0-37989 GCA_016617855.1 Megalonaias nervosa
AGAGAGAGCGGGGGGGGGGGGGTCATTCAACACAAAATTTGTCCGTACTTTATTTCTTCCAGTGCATTCGCATCATAGACATGGATGCTCTTCATGTGGATACATTATCCTTTCAAAGTATTTTTGTAACAAAACATTTTGACTACTACGTCATATTTGTAAAACTAAACCACTGCTGGATAGTCGACACTGCGTTTATTAGATGTTAATCTGATCCAGTTTGTAGCAGCATATGATAGATTTGAATGTCACGACCTTGTAAAATCTGTACTGAATATCAGATTTCATTTCACTTTCATCTGCTGAATATAACACAATCTTCGATAATGTTGACGTCTTTGATTTCAAGAAAATATTTCTGTAATTTGCTGTGGTACACAATGCTCTAAAACAATATTTCTGTAAGAAAATGTATCGACATGACGTGTGTGATCGGTTGTCCATTTTCATTGTCATACAAAGTCATAGTTGGCAGTGGACAAGGCACCAAAATTACATGAACAATAGATTTTGCAGCATAGCAAAATACTGCCGTATAAATTTAGGAAAACTTCATGAAAGTAAAGATAACAGAGAAGAAGTTAATTAACGAGAGAACAAAAATGTAAATATGGAAATAGGACGAATGACATGCTAAAGGGGGAAATGGATACCTATTTGGACAATCCCAATACACGTGGATATATATTTTATATTTTCATTCGCAAACAGATCCAACAAAAAACTAATAATAGAAAAGTAGCAATAACCATGATCGAATATTGAGAAAATTGATGAAGGTGTGTGAAATATGTTGATCTTTAAATAATTTAATACAAAAAATAAAATAGATGCTGAAAAATATTAATAGAAAATGTATGTATGTATGTGTGTATGTATGTATGTATGTATGTATGTATGTATGTATGTATGTAACTAAAAGAACAGAAGATGCGATAGTAACTATTGATAATCATCACGCGAAAGCTTAGTAGTAGTAGTTATTTTTAAACAATATTATTTATTTATATTGTATAATTGTTTATATTGTATAATTATTTATATTGTATAGTTATTTATATTGTATAGTTCAAAGGAAATATTGCTTGGTTTTAAAGGCTAGAGTTACATGTTCCATTTACGTATAAATTAAGTTCGATTTCGATTACGTATGGAAATTAATTTGAATATTTCACTCTTCTTAATGCAGTGTGTGTTTCAGAATACACTTGCGTTTATTATTCATATTTATTCACTTTTTGATCATCTCACCTTAGTTTATTAAATCTAGTTAATCTGACTTTGCCCTTGAGCTGGAATGAATTCATTTTCTAAAACGTGCTATTACTGTCAAATACATCACTCACGTTCAAGTAAATATGTTTCTTCCCATATTAGGATCAATTTGTCTCGGGGAGATTCTTTTTCTTTACAAGCCAGATAACATTAGTAGTATCTCGCCCAATGGTGACAACCTTTGACTTGTATCGATTCTCCTCTCTTTTGTTTCGCACTCTCTGATTGGTTAAGACGACTTGTCACTCAAGCGTACAGAATCGTTGGCCGAGTCGATAAAATGACTGGGGAGTGTAAGAGCTGAGACACTCGGCGTGTGCGAGTAGAAAGATACAATGTTGACGTATTGTGAAAAGAACTTAATCGGAGGGAATAATATCTGTCCTAATTCAGGGTACTTCACACCCAGCCAGCAAAATGCTCTTAATTTCTTCTACCCGTTTTCAACGGCGTATAGCCATTTTCAGGGAAATCTAGCAGCTCTGGCGCTCGCTAGCAGCACGACCTATTCGTATGATTATGCACAGACATTGGCGAATAGGTTACATTTTTCTCCAAGTTTGTCACCTAAAAGCAGCATATCCGACGACGGAAATGGACATAACCTATCCAAGCAAGATGGTAAGTTTCGTTTCAAGCAAAGTCTTTAACTGAGTCTAAATTGTAATATGTCTTTCTAGTGTCACGTACACTGCCTCTCCTAAATATAGCGTCAACATCTGTATGCGATAATTTTCAGTCATTGATGTAGTGATACTATAGGCTATAGCCTTTTCGTCAAAATTAAAACTGAACCCACCTACCCAAAAGTTACATCATAAAATTCACATTTTTATGCAAAGTAATGAAGAATTGACCATCAGATAGGACAATTGTTGTCCGTCTCTTTTGAGAGCTCAGATGTTTTTCAAATCTTTTGACTCCACCTCCAGCACAGTTTCTGAGATTAATAATTATGTTGTAATGTCTGATGAGGTTTTGTCGTCGTCGTCGTCGTCGTTGTTGTTATTATTATTGTTATTATTATCATTATTATTATTATTATTATTATTATTATTATTATTATTATTATTATTATTATCGATGTCAGTTTAAATTAAACTATATTCTTGTACCATATTAATTTAGAAAGGCAGATAAGGATTGAAAATAATTCGTCTACATACAGGATACTCTCTTTTATGTAAATTCATGTTTGGCAAAGTAATAAACAAACCAAATATCGATCGTGATGTTATATAAATCTTATTCAAGGCAAAGGTAGATATGTATTATTAGTCAAACATACTACGGCTTAAAGCAGCATGATGTAACAAATAAATAATTTATAATAAAAGATTTAAGCTTTCAACAATATAATTCATCATTTATGAACGTTTTAACATTTAATAGTAGTAGTAGTAGTAGTGTTTGTAAATTTTAGTCGCAGCTATTTAGCATTAATATCTAGCGGTAACGTGAACTAGCTCTTCGTCTGGTCTTAAAAAGAGCAGGTAGCTTACAGTCAAATAAACTTCTAGCATTAAACAACTTGTACATTATGGCACAAATCAAGGTAGATTTTCCACGTAATCATCATTACTTTGTTTAAATTAAAAATAACTTTAGAACGACATAAAAAAATTGACGGTAAAACAGCTGTGTTGAGGGGACTTTACATTATTTGGTTTAACTATGGACAATTAAAATAGAAGGCACCTATGGTTAAATCACTGCAAAAAGAAATTTACCAGTTATTCAAAGTACTACGTGTCTTTTTCTACTATATATTCGAATAAATGGAGAGCAAACGATTTCGATTTAATATTTACTTAATTCCAATAAGTTAAACAATTTCGAAACACCTCACTAATGTATACAGTTATTTGTAGAAGCTTATAGTATGCAGAAAATTCGAGTTAATGACTGGGTATTTGTAAGTTTGTAAAGTCTGTCAGTATATGAGCTTTTTAGATGTTATATTGATCACCCAGACTTGGTACAAATTCTACATTATTGTTTGAGTCATTTAAGTCTTATATAGTGAAACCTAAAGGGCAAACAAATCATTGGATTTTTAGAATAAAATTTTAATTTTGACGTGAACAAAATCTTTCTAAAGTGGCATTAAATTGTGTGACCCCATAATAGTGAAAGTTACTACATACCCAGCCTTTCTTTATAGCCTGGTTTTTTCAAATTTGATCGCAGTGTTTCAATTTTAAGTAATTTTGGATGATACCCGTTATTTTAGTAGTAAACGTTGAAAAATAACTAGTTTCATATATATATATATATATATATATATATATATATATATATATATATATATATATATATATATATACTATACTATATATATATATATATATATATATATATATATATACCTGCATATATATATATATATATATATATATATTTACTGCAGTTTTTGAAATTGTTTTTAATTCAGGAAGTCAGAAAAAGAGATTTCAAGTATGGACAGTTGCTATAACAATATTTTTAAATGAAATATATTTTTTATTTTGTTTTCTCTATCCATTAAAGGCCAGAACATATTTAAATTAGAATGCAATGTAAGGCATGAAAAGTAAAAGATTTAAATTAATCATTTTTGTCAAATTCAATCTGAACAGTACTTAGTAGAAAACGCGTAACAAGAAGCAACTACCGGTGATTGAGAGATAAAAAAGTTGAATATTTAAAGAACCTACACATTCACGAAAATAAAAGTTTAAATCGCTACCAGATGTTGATATAAATTAAACATCTATTCTAAAACATACAATTCCAAGGACATTGTTTAATAAAACCATTACTATTATTATTATTATTATTATTATTATTATTATTATTATTAGTTCTTAATGATTTGTTATGTCTGGTTAATGAAATATTGCCTTAAAAAGTATTCCAGGTTAATGCAAATACAAAAAAAAATGTTTTTATTTCTAGAAAAGGCTATGGATGAGATGGAGGAGTCGGGTGCAAACAAGAGGCGTAGGACTCGTACCAACTTTACAGGATGGCAATTGGAAGAATTAGAGAGATCCTTCCAAGATAGTCACTACCCTGATGTATTCATGAGGGAGGCTCTTGCAATGAGACTTGACCTCGTGGAATCCAGAGTACAAGTGGGTGTTTTTACGTAATTATCAAGTCGTAAGCTTAAATGTCATAGTCTGCCAGTCAAAAAAGTGTCAAGGGATGTTGAATTTAAAACTAAAATGCAAGACATATAAAGAAACAAATTTTTTGACTGGTACCAATATAAGTTATTTTAAAAATCTTTGTTGCACTTTTTCAGCTATAAATTTATCCAAAACATTTATTCCACTCAATCTTCCCGACCAAGACAAATTGACAACCTTCATTATTTCAAAAATACGGCGCGAACTTCAATTGATTATTAAGGTCATTAAGTTGTTTGGGCAACGCCATTTTACAATGTCGTGCTGGAGGGACTGTTGCCCCCTTCGAGAACAGCAGGAAGTTTATTTCAGAATATTGATATTATTCATCGGGTTGTTTGTAATATTATCTTCTTAAAAGTGTGCCGCCTTGTAGTCTGGTGCAAATATTATTTTTTGTCATAGATGATTTTCTCTTAACAGATATACAGTTTGATTGATTGACTGATGGATATGTGTGTGAATAGAATATATGATGAACGAGGACATATTTGTTTTTGAAACTATATATTGATAACCTAGATATTGATACAATTTCTTGTTTGTTTGGAATTAAGAAGTATGCCATGCAACGAAACATCACCGTTTGAAAAGACATGCAGTAATTCATTGTCAAAAACAAGATTTAACAGTACATAACAGCGACTTGTGTGTCGTCTTATGTACACAGAGATTGTTGTATCATCTCATGTGCACAGAGACTAGTGTGTCGTCTCGTGTACACAGAGACCAGTGTGTCATCTTGTGTACACAGAGACTAAAGTGTCATTTCATGTACACAGAGACTAGTATGACATCTCATGAACACAGAGACTAGTTTGCAAACTCGTGTACACATTATAAATTAGAAAATATGCAGCATATCAACTGACCACACCAAAATAGCAAGGTCTCTCTCTCTCTCTCTCTCTCTCTCTCTCTCTCTCTCTCACACACACACACACACACACACACACACACACACACACACACACACACATATTTCTTTCATATCTTTATAAGTATATAACTGGATTGTATATACGCTTGTCTACATCTTTTAAATTCCTAAAAGGAATCTTTCAATTGGTCAGCTGGTCTCCGATCCATTCGCTTTGTATAAACTTTCTCTGGCAATAAAATATGCCTATATGAGGTTGGTGCATTATTTCTCCAACTACATTCGTTTGCTCTTCATCACAACTATCTGTAGGGTCAATACTAATTTCATTCCACTGAAGAGTTTCATATAATTTCTTTAGAATGCATGAAACGATAAGATAGTTTAAACGTATAAGCATTTCTGAGACTAAATCATAAATAATTCATATCGTAAGTATAATTAAATGCAACCCTCAAACCTATTTTCTTTGATGAATGTATTTTCGTGTATGATGATGAGTTGATTGTAATTAATATATTAATAATCTTGTATGATCAATCAGTAAAATTTTGTCATACTTAGCTCTACTGTTACATAAAAGATTTTGATTGATGGCATGGTTGTCACACGAACGCTTTGATGTATCCGCGCATAACACATTAACATATACCTATTACATTTAGATTGACAATCCCTTTACCTGTCCAATAAAAACAAAAACGTATGGTCGTTATAAATCTTTCATAAAATAAATGCCGCTTCAGATGGAATTCCATCTGTCGTACAATTGATTTTTGAAGATCAATTATCGATTCTTAGGCTATTAATTGAATTCCTGGCATCATGGGAAGGTTGAAAGTCATCATAAAACGCTAACCTCAGTCGTTTGACATGACATTTATGTCCCTTTTTACAGTTTTCTTTTCGACATCCCCAAATATAATAACCAATAGCTATATATTACACAGGGGTATATGTCAGAGATCAATGATAAAAGTCAAAACAACTTTTCTCGAACAGACGTTTATGATCGGGCCAGTTTTGTTTTTAAATTTTAAATGAATAGAAATAGACAAACGTTAATTTATTGTGAAATAAGCAATGCACTGCATTTGTAATGCATTGAACTTGTATTGATGTAGGTAAGTCGCTGGATTTGTGGATTCGTTGGTAGGTGGGTCAGTGTGTGGGTTGGTAGGTAATGAAATTTATAGGTAGGTTGGTGTACATGAGGGATGAAAACAGATGGAAAAATGATACAACAAATTCCTTTTCTGGCATAATGTTGTAGATATTTGCAAAAATAGCAAATTTGTTAAGTTTATATTTATAGCGTGAATTTGTAGTGATACTGTACACATAAATAACTGTCTACAAAGTTGTAAATTACTTAGTAAAACTTGTGTAGTAACCTAATTTAAAGTATTTACCTATATTTGTTAAAGGTGAAATTGTCTATCTAACCTTTCATTAAAAATATGCAATGTTTCTGAAATAATCCGCACACATTATGTTTACTTCCATTCCAAAACTATGCAATTATCTAAGTGTTTTAATCTGTGACACAGACCCAGTAATTATATCTTTACCATTAATAATAACAGTTGCAAAATTTTGTTTAACTTTGATGGAGTTTATCGTGGGTAATATAAACCTCCACATAGCACAACCAGGGTACATCCTTTAATTTTGACAACAACTAGGCGAGCAATTAATCTTATACGTACGAAATTATAATACATACAGAAACCATATCATGAAAAGCATGAAACACCCATGACTGTTTCACAGCTGGCTTTAGGTTGCATCCAAAATAATTAGAGCTATAATTTTTTTTTTATCAACAAGAGTTGGCTGTTCTCGTGTGGCTACAATGATCTTTTAATTAAAGGCCTCCGTCTCTTCTGTGATCACATAACCCACGGGTCAACGAATTTAAGGACGACTTTTTTGTAAACACATACTTTTGGGGTCTTCTTTCACCCCTTCAGTCGTCCATCACACAGCAAACGAACCATTTAGGCTATAATTTGTACTGTTAAGATTTTCTGTAAAGAAACGTTTATAGACTAGAAAATGATGGCCAGGCAGTTTAGTATTCAAAACACAAAGAATCTATTTGATGTTTCAATTTGCGGTTGTCGGAAATTATATGTAACTTTGTAAATGTGTGTTATTCGCACCGTACAAGATAAACGTTTAATTAAATAAGCTACCTGGAGAAAATTCATTTTGAATTTTAGGACGTTTGACCCGTTTGACATTCAAGATACCCTGTTAGATAATAAGTTGCCTGTTTTGTCACTTTGTTGAGTCATTCAATGTTTGCACCTGGAAAAAACGTATTGTCATACTGGATGTTTGCAAACTGTGATACTTCTCTAACATATCTACAAAGCAATGCTAAATGACAAACTATCTTCAGTTGGATTTTAATCCAAGTAAGTTGTATGCAAATGTACATAATAAGTCTAACTAGCAACCAGATTTTAAATAGCATTACCCTTGTATAAGGTGATTTACGACTGTAAAACGACATATTTCTATTACACGATACCGAGAAGGCCAGAAAGAATAATTCCGTCGCACCTGTTTGCCGATCGCTTACCATCGTGACTGTGGATTTGCGTGATCTATCCGTATAAACATCACAAAGTGATGAGCATTAGGTATTATGAATTACAGGTAAGTATTCTATTCCCAGAAAATTATCCATGCATAGTGAGCAATTAGACTGGGGGTTAAACACCCAAGGCATCAAATAAATTCACTGATATTTTCACTCAGCTTAATCGCCTAGCTCCTATAATAATGAGAGCTGATATCAAATTTTGTTTTCATATCAGCTTTTCGGCTATTCTATGATTGTCTTCATTTCACGCACATGCTCATTAGTTATATCTTTGTACTCGTATCTCAACAATTATATTCTTTAATGTAAAGAGAACTGATCTCTACTTCATCTGAGACTAATTTGGCATTAGAAACATGTTCATACTTATGGACGGAAAAAAGTATCATCTTCGATTCCCAAAAAATTCCAAACTTCAGTGTTAATTATTCTGAAATTCTGCATACGTTGCATTTAATTTTTAATCGCTAATTTTAAGCGAAGAAAAAATCACGCATATGTCTCGAACATGTACATCAGTTTGTTCGTTGCTTGGGTTGACCTTGGATACATACAGAGCAGACCTTATTTTTCGCACGATTAGTTCCCCTTTTCAAGCATCGATCTGGAAACAGCTGACCCGGCATTATAAAAGTATACAATACAATGAATATTACTAATGCGTATGAATAGTATGCTGTGCGTATGAATAGTGTACTGTGCGTGTGAATAGTACTACTGCATATATATATAGTGTGCTGTCCTTGCGAATAGTGTACTGTACGTATGAATAGTGTACTGTGCGTATGAATAGTACTAGTGCGTATGAATAGTGTACTGTGCGTAAGAATAGTTCTACTGCGTATAAATGTACTACTATGTATGAATAGTGTACTATGTAGGACTAGTGTATTGCGTATTTACAGTGTACTGCCTCTGAATAGAGTACTGCACATGATTAGTAACTGTGTATACGAACAGTGTACTGTGCTTAAGTTTCGAACAAAGGAAGCACGTTCCTTGGGAGGCAATGCTCAGTTGCTGTAAATAAAAAAGTCTCAACCCAAGGTAAACAAAAGAAGGTTTCTTTGAGCTAAATTACTTATTTAATAAGCAAGAGAATACCATCAAAGTAGCTGAATATTGATTTTATGTGCGTGTGTGTGTGTGTGTGTGTGTGTGTGTGTGTGTGTGTGTGTGATTTGGATTTTTAACGTAGCTTTAACAATTTTTCAGTCATATCGCTACGATGTCTGCAATGTGGCAGTTTATAGTGATGTCTAGCACTGGGGCATCATGCCGCAGATATGTAGCATGATGTCCCACCAAGTCACATTATCCTGACACCGGGCCGACAAGTCCTAACACTAACCTCTTAATGCTGAGCGCCAAGCGAGGCAGCTGTTAGTACCATTTTTGTAAGTCTTTGATATGACTAAGCCGGGGATCGAACCCACGGCCTCCCACATCCGAGGCTGATGCTCTAACCACTAGGCCACCGGAGCGGTCTTGATTTTATGACCGGAAAAGGTTATTTCATGATCATCAAAACAGAAAAAAGTTTAGATGAAGAAAAGAAAGAGATGAATTAGTAAGCAGTATTACGACAACTGTTCCAAGATAAATTATAACGTGTATACCCGGCCTGGTGTAATGGAAAGATGTTTTCTTGCAGTTTTGGTTCAGTTGTCAGCATTGTTTGTTAATCACCATAAGGGCCGCTGAGATGTTAAGATTCGTGCTTTTGAAAGTGTTGGAGAACAAGATCGGTAAACGAATGCTTCTATCTTAATAATGTGTGTCAGAGTATACATATTTCTTTTAAAAAGGTCTAAAAAGCACTGTTTCTTGTCTTATATATAGGTCTGGTTCCAGAATAGGCGTGCCAAGTGGAGGCGAAGAGAACACACAAAAAAGGGCCCAGGACGGCCTGCACACAACGCACAACCCCAAACATGCAGTGGAGAGCCCATGGAACCAGACGAAGTCGAACGGAAAGAGAGGGAAAGAATGGAGAAAAAGAAAAAGAAGCAAGAAGAGAGGCTGAAAAAATTAGAGGGTAAAAGGACATTCCTCCAGATATCTGGATCACCGTATGAGGAAAACTCGGTAAAATCCCAATCCGAATTTGTTCAGGATATGCCTTTTGATTGTGATAAAATGGAATCAGTGGAAAACAAAGATAGCTCTAGCGAAGAAGAATCCACAAATTCCACGCGACAAAAATGTTCTTTTAGTATAGATCGCCTACTAGAAACTCCAAAAGTTCCTAGAGGGCGACGACCTAACTCTAAATATCCACGGGTACAAGCCTGTAAGTCTTTGGGATCATTAGGTTTGGGCATGGTGCCGTTGTATCCAATCACACAGCCATTCGGTTTTGTCGTACAGCAAAGAGAAGATGAATCATTAAGTCCCTCAGAAGACAAAAATTGCAACGATAAAGACGCCACTACCTCTAACGAAAATGTTGAAGATAAAAATTCAGGTAAAACTTGTTCAAATGACAAATTAGAACGCACAAGTGTGGAAGAAACTTGCGTTATTGATGTAGATGGCGATAGTGAAAAACCAGAAATATAACCCAGCACCCTTGGTCCTGATAAAATCTACGCAATGTCAGTTGGACAAATTAGCCTTGCAACATTCAAGCAAGGAAACCATGTACAGTTGGCAGTATAGACTCTTACCTTAATTACAATGAGAAATCGGCGGTGACTTGACACATTTAGAGGGCGGTGATGTATCTGTGTATGCATATTTCAAGGTATATAACCTTGCTGCATTACATCTACAGCATTTAAGAAGATGTCTGATCTTCAACTTTATTGTACATTGTTTGAATTTTCTTATTTATATACAAATATTTTTATTGTCATACATATTTCTTATCTCAGGAAACAGTCTTCTGCGTATGTCTCCAGAAGGATATGTCAGTTTATTTCAAAATATTGTTACCTCTCTCTCTCTCTCTCTCTCTCTCTCTCTCTCTCTCTCTCTCTCTCTCTCTCTCTCAACATATAATTAATAATTAATTTTTCTTGTTTTGTTTACAACCACGGAAGGAAAATAAATTTATTTTCAGACTTGTATTATGCTTTTCTTAGTATTCATTGGTGAAGCTTTGTTTTAGTTAAAACGATTTTGTTTTAAATTTATAAAAGACGGAACTGTTTTAAGTTGTTGATTCACTTTATTATACATTCCATATCTATTTCACTTTCACAAATCGAATGATGCAAGTTGCAAAATAAGTGAAAATAGGTTATATATATATATATATATATATATATATATATATATATATATATATATATATATATATATATATGTTACACACATATACACACACATACATCAGGACCTCAAACACGCATATTGACGTATGTTAAGTACAAGTATTAGTCAAATCTCTAACCGTTCGCCGCACATTTCACAGTATATTACAGCGCATCAGATTCTTTACTATGAGCAAAATCTATGAAGTTATGGCATGCCTTCATATAAACTTTAATGTGATCGTGAATTTAAAAACAAAAAAAAATTTTTTTCGCAGATCCATATTGCTTAGCATCTGACTATCGTCTTGGGTTAAGGTTATCCGGTCAGAAAATGCTATAAATGATAGCAGTATTAAGTTTCCGTTAGATCATTGTCCATTGTAGCTGGACAAAACCCAACACAGAGACCTACGTATTTCTTGCAACCATGACACATTCAACACCGAGTCTTTTTGTGGACGTTGAAAAACTCATCAATTTTACCTATATCAGTAGCTGATCTGGGTAACGTGAAAGTTACAAATCTTTTTCTTTGTATACATACCAGTCTTCTATCATGAGTGTCATCGGCATAAGAACACAAATTCAAAGACTCGCGACACAATTTCATTCAGTGGAGATAATTGCTTTTAAATTTCCTTCTTCAAAACATAGGGTTTTGGACAGGCATATCGATCTTCTAGACTTAAGCAGTCTTTTTTTTATCAACAATCTTTCTGTAAATTCATCGTATTTCTTACGATATGTTATTCAAGATTCCTCAGTTTACTTACTAATTGGACAGAACAAAGCCACAATCAATTATTTTTCAAGCTGATACTACACAGCTCATTACCTGTCAAGACAGAAAGCATTTCCAATACATATGTGAACTTTTGTGTGAAAAGTACAGTTTGTACTCGCTTATAAGCCGAGTCCAACTTCAAACTGCACAGACCCAGATCTGCCTTCGCATAATGTGCCGGCAGATCTGGGTCTGTGCAGTTTGTCATGAGTTATCAGTAGAACAAACAAAATAGACCCCTGCTTTGGCAGATCAGGATCTTTGTTGTTTGTAGTTTGACTGGTCTTATAAGCGAGTACAAACGGTATGGATTGCTTTTGAATTTCACGTGGCTTCCTGTCATCAAGAAAATGAAGATAAATTGTCTTAAGTTGAAATTTTATCAGCACCCTTTGTTTAGAGATTATTAATAAGTAAAATGCTACCTCCGCTAATGAATTTTCAAGTATATCGTCATTACAGACATTCACCGGGTGGGTGGCATATGACCTTGTCGACACAGATACAATAGATTAAAAGAACAAGGAGTTTTTCAAAATAGTTAATTGAATTCCCTTCTTTCAAATGGCCTTAAATTTTAAGTTTGCTACATGAAAATTGTTTTGGTCTAGGTATCGCCGTCCCTGCTAAAAACCACGTACCAAGAAGCAGTAAGCACAATCCGATGGGAAATCTAGGGAAATGCATTACCTTTACTAAAGGCACGACCGCTTACTGCACAGCTTTTACAATCTTTCATCTTTCACCAAGATAACTGATATATACTATTCATTAATGAATTTGATGATTGATCAAGAATCAATTTCGGAACACTGCTAATCGAAAGCACAATTTAAAATAGCTAGTAAATAGTGATAAACTCTTGACCTTTTAGTTTAAAAGCCGTAGATTAAGTGATTCATCGGTCACGAATGCAGTCGAGAAATAAGGTCGATACAATTATAACCTGACTTTTTCGAGACTGATACAATGCCGAAATTAAATTCCTGTGGTTTGTTAATTGAATACAAAAATAAAAATAAAGAGGTGGGTATCACGCGTTCAATATAAGTGTGGTTTTATTATTTTTAAGTACAATATATTTTTAAACATGTTTTAGGCATGACATGTGAATAGGAGACAGCTGGTTTCTCCTCCTCATTGCCAAAGTAAGAGATTGTACCTGAGATACGGTTTCGGTTAAGAAAATAAGAAACATATCAATTAGAGGCAGAACAACTACAATCAAATGGAAAATTACATGAAGCTATGGCTCGATTATCAAGATTTAACTGTTATATAATTATGACCTTGGTAACAAAAAATACACACCTTGAAAATTGGAGATCTAACTGAAAACCATGACGATTAAACACATGCGAAGTCTATATTTTCTCCCTTCGTAATGTCATGGTTACTTCTTTTTTTTTTTTAAATAGCTGATTTTTGCAATCATTCCTACTTACCTAGATTTCAACGTATTACTTTACGTTTAAATTTGTCTGGATATAGAGTCATAAAAAATATTCGCGCGATGATTGACAAAAATCAAAACACACATTATTTGAACGTTTCACTTTCAATATTTTAACACGCAACATAGGAGAGGAAACGAAATCAAATGTTATGGACGTACATACACTGAGATACTAATTTTTGACTGAGCGGCAGCTTGTGTCATATCATACTACATAAAGTATCTATAACAATTTTTCTTACTGCAGAATTTAAAAAAATAATTTTTAAATTAATTCTCGTAATAAAGCCCTCAATTTTTTTTTTCTTATACATCGTCACCCCGATTCGGATTTCATTTTTAATACTGGTTGACAAAAATAATTTATTTCCCTAGAAAACACGGTGAAAAGGTAAAAATAGGAAACAAGACTTACGATTTACGACGAAGATCCAAAAATTTGTCCTAAACTTGTGAAAAACACATAAGTCCTGTGAATAAACAGTTCTAAATAAAGTAGTCTGAATCTCAATTCCGTTCCAAGATGGCGGATGATGACGTCAGACGAAGGTTAAACACAAATGTCCAGAATATTCACTGTGAATCACAATTTGTATTGTCCTGTTCCAATTTAGAATTAATTTCAGCAAATGTCTTTGTCCAAAGCCAGTTGTGTAGTTCTCCAGGGAAAATAATTATTATTTAAAAGGTAGATGAAGTACAGCTATCGTCAATAACAAAACACATGTTACTCTTCATACGTACGAACGAACAACCCTTTCCAGCACAAAAGAATACCTTCTTCTTAAGGTATTTAGAAACTCTATAAGATGTTACAATGTGACTCTCTAAGATGTTAAAATATGACTCTAGACTAGTTCGCAGCTACCTGAGTATTTTAAAGCAAACTAATACGTCATTTCATGTACACGCATGAAGAAATCGTGGAGATTTCGAAATATCGCCAACGTAGTATAGAATGTCAACAAGTATTATCAGAAATGACCGTGGTCACAACCAATCATTTACATAGCTATTTCAGACTGTTTACTTAATATGACAGAACCGTCATACAAAAATCGTGCTTACGCGAGTCACATTTACGTTTTAAATAAACACCGATGCTTCTAACAAAATATCAGATCCTGCGAACATAATCATGATCATAATAATAATTATATTTAATGATATAAAAATGAAACAAAAATGAAATAGAAAGAAATAGAAAGAATTCATATTTTAACACACATGTAATTTAACTACAGGGTCGTAACACTTTCCCCCATAAAGAAAAAAGAAAGATTTATGCAATAAAGCTTTCTTTTTTACCAGATGTAAATTATACATGAGGTAAAAAAAATTACATAAGAAGAACTCTTATGAATTATACAAAAGTGTATATGAAAATGATATTTCTATACACGGGAAAGTGCATCTGCAATTAATTTGTCTTTTCCTTTAATGTGCCTGATGTCAAGATTGTACTCTTGAAAAAATAAACTCCATCTCAATAGTCTTTGATTTTTATTTTTCATTCTGTTGATGAAAGTAAGGGGGTTGTGATCACTAAACACAACAATCGGAGAAGGAGCCGAGCTGATATAAACTTCAAAATGCTGTAATGCCAGTATTAAAGCCAAGCATTCCTTCTCGATTGTTGAGTAGTTTCTTTGGTGTTTATTTAATTTCTTAGAGAAATAACACACTGGGTGTTCTACACCATTTTTTTCATCTTGAAGCAAAACTGCTCCAACCCCAACATCACTTGCATCCACAGATAGTTTGATAGTTTGAATGGTTGACTGAAATCTGAAGCTGTTAAAACTGGTGCACTTTTAAGTATGGCCTTTAATCTATCGAAAGCCTCTTGACATTTTTCAGTCCAAAGAAACTTGTTTTTCTTTCTCAACAAGTTTGTCAGAGGTTCAACAGTATCAGAAAAATTAGAACAAAATTTGCGATAGTACCCAGCCATACCCAAAAATCACATCAGCTGTTTTTTACTGACAGGCACAGGAAATTCAGAAATAGCCTTGACCTTAATCATCTATAGGTTTAATTTGACCATGTCCCACAATATGTCCTAGAAAAGTAACACACGCACGGCAGAACTCACTTTTAGATAAATTAATAGTCAAATTTGCAT
The DNA here is from genome assembly GCA_016617855.1 of Megalonaias nervosa. Taxonomy (NCBI): domain Eukaryota; kingdom Metazoa; phylum Mollusca; class Bivalvia; order Unionida; family Unionidae; genus Megalonaias; species Megalonaias nervosa. Next base: position 15,568 of record JAECUM010031870.1, read on the forward strand.
CCGTGAGTCTGTCGAAGAACTTCCGAATCGTGGCTAGATGTTCTTTCCAGGTGTTGTTATAGATGATGACATCATCAATATAGGCATCACAATTGTCTAGACCAGAAGTAATCATGTTCATAAGGCGTTGAAAAGTACTTGGAGAACCCTTCATCCCAAATAGCATTACTTCATACTGGTAGAGTCCATCTGGAGTCACAAATGCCGAAATTTCTTTTGCTCTTTCCGTTAGTGGAATTTGCCAAAAACCCTTCAGAAGGTCAAATTTAGTGACGTATTTGGCATTTCCAATTTTGTCGATACAATCGTCGATTCTTGGCAATGGAAATGAGTCTGTTTTTGTCACACTGTTCACCTTCCTATAATCCGTACACATTCGGAAAGTTTTATCCGGTTTCGGAACAAGAATGCACAGTGAACTCCAATCACTCTTACTGGGCTCTATAAAATCATTTTCCAGTAAATACTGAATCTCTTTTTTCAAGTATTCTTGTTTGAAAGGATTCACCCTGTATGGGTGTTGTTTTCATGGGCTTTGAATCTACTGTTTCAACGTCGTGAAAAATTTTGTTTGTCCTTGTAGGTATGTCTGGAAACAAGTGTTCATATTCAGACAATAATTGTTTAAGTTCACTTTTTTCTTGTTTTTGTAAATAAGAAAGTTTCTGGTCTAGATTTTCCATAACTTCCGAATTCCGAAGATTGGTTGTTCCAAGATCAGTAGAATCCAACTGAATTCCTTCATTCAAATCCTCAGTTTGTGGGACAGGTACAACTAAATTAATTGCATGATTTACCTGGCTATTTCTTTCAACATACTCCTTTAACATATTGATGTGGCACAGTTGTTTTGGTTTTCGCCTATCAGGAGTATTTATAATGTAATTTAAATCACTTATTTTCTTTTCAACCGTGTATGGACCATAATATTTTGCCTGAAGAGGATTTTGTGGAATGGGCAAGAGAGCCAGGACTCTATCACCAGATTGAAAACTCCTATCCCTTGAGTTTTTATCATATCTTAATTTCATCTTTGATTGAGTAGAGTGCAAATTTGCTCTTGCGACCTCACAAGCCTTTGACAATTTATACTTGAAATCAGAGACATAATCAAGAAGATTAAGTTCTGTTTCTTCATTTGAAAGAAGTTTCTCTTTCAATAGCTTTAAAGGTCCACGCACAGTATGTCCAAATACCAGTTCAAAGGGACTGAACCCTAGAGATTCCTGAACGGACTCTCTAACTGCAAACAAAAGTAAATGAATGCCTTCATCTCAGTCTTTACCTGTGTCAAAACAATATGACTTCATGTTTTTCAGAGTTTGATGAAATCGCTTCAGAGTTTGATGAAATCGCTCCAAAGCCCCTTTGCTCTCAGGATGATAGGCAGATGATTTGAACTGTTGAATGCCCAATTCATGCATGGCTTGCTGGAAAATTCCAGACATGAAATTTGACCCTTGATCCGATTGGACAAATTTGGGAAGGCCAAATTGAGTAAAGAACTTTATCAAAGCCCTAACTATATTTTTGGTTTTAATATTCCTCAAAGGAATTGCCTCTGGGAATCTTGTTGACGCACACATTATGGTCAACAAATATTGGTTGCCTGACTTGGTCTTTGGTAAGGGACCAACACAATCTACCATAATTCTACTGAATGGTTCATCAAATACAGGAATCGGTTGCAGATGAGCTTTAGGTATCTTTTGATTTGGTTTTCCTACAATTTGACAAGTATGACAAGATCTACAAAACTTGCACACATCACTTTTGATTTTTAGCCAATAGAAGTGAGTTAAGATCTTGTAATACGTTTTATTTATCCCTAAATGACCAGCCATAGGAGTTTCATGGGCCAAACTAAGTATTTCCTGTCTGTAAGGTTTCGGAACCACAATCTGATATTTTACTGACCATTCGTCACTAGCAGGTACCTCGGGAGGTCTCATTTTCTCATAAGAATTCCATTTTTAATGAAGTAACAGACAGGTACTTCAGTTGCTTCAGTTTCACTAACGGCCCGCTGAAACAAACAGGAGATCTCAGGATCCTTCTCCTGTTCGACAACAAGTGATTGTCGTTTATCACCCTGATCAGATTAAAGAGAATGAGTATTCAAAAGAGGATCACTATGATCAATACCTTTTGACTGATCCAAATTAGAAGTGAAAGTGACCTCATCAAAAGCCTGACCAATACGTGTGTCAGCTAAAGGAATATTTTCCTTATCAAAATCATTCTCAAGAACTTTCTTTGAAATAGCTCTGGTAACTGCACAAGCTGGGAATAAATCAGGGATTTCTTTTTCAACAGGATCAAGTTTCTGATCCAGAGAAGGCTTGTCAGTTACAAGTGGATTAACCACAACCTTGTCTCCAGCTAAGTCATTGCCTAGTAACAAATGAATGCCCTCAACGGGTAAAGTAGACACTACACCGACTGTCACAGGTCCTGAAACTAAGTCTGATGACAATTTAACAGAATGGAGAGGAACATTAACAAAGCCGCACTCTACTCCCTGAATGAAAACACTCTCATTAGAACAGGACTTCTCAGTAGAAGGCAAAATACCTGAAACTAAAAGACTGTGAGAAGCTCCTGTATCCCTTAAAATTTTAATAGGAATAGGATTGGCCAAATCACCCAAGAGTGATAGAGAACCCTTCGACATGAATGGTTCAAAATTCTCCAAAACACAATCAGACTGAGCTTTTTCAAACCCAACAAATGTATTGTAATACATGACCGTGACCTTGACCTCTTAGCAATAAGAGCATTTGGGATAGGCCTATCTTGATTCTGATGCCTATATTTCAGTCTGAAGCAATCAGAAATAACGTGTTCTTTTTTCTTACAATAGGTACACGTAGGAATAGACAAGGATTTTAAATCAAGTCTCTCAGAGGCTTGATTTTTAGAATTTGTGTCAGATTGAGTTTTACTGAGAGTCGTATTTGATTGAAACACCTTTCTATCAGTAGACTGCTGAGTGAAAGATTTGCTTACAGCAGGAACTTTATGAGTTAAGGAATACTCATCAGCAGCAATAGCAGCTTTTTCCAAGGTTTCAAACTTATGCTCTTCGAGATGATTCTTAATGTCACTATGGACACAGTTCTTGAACTCTTCAAGTAATACTAATTGTTCAAGACTTTCAAAATCATGTTCGATTTTCTTGGCTAAGCACCATCTCTTGAATAACTGTTCTTTTTCTCTAGCAAATTCAACATAGGTTTGTCTAGCATCTTTCCTATAGTTTCTGAACTTTTGTCGATAAGCCTCAGGAACTAATGCATAACCCTTCAAAATGCATTCCTTAACCAAATCGTAATCAGAACTTTTGTTGTACTGACATAGATATATAGATATCTCTGGCCTTGCCATAAAGTACACTCTGCAATAATTGAGTCCAATACTCTCTTGGCCATTTCGAATTCTCAGCAACTTTTTCAAAATGAATAAACTGTTTGTCTACTTCCTTTTCACTAAAAGGGGGAACTAACTTGATATTTCCTAAAATGTTAAAACTTGAACTTGTATGAGAAGTGGAATCGTGCTTGCTACTTGCCATCTCAAATTCTTTCATTCTAATTTGAAATTCTTTCTCATCCTTCTCTTTTTGCATTTGTACGTGTAATTGTTCTTTTTGTAATTGTATTTGTTCTTTCTGTAATTCTATATCTTTTTCATCCTTCTCTTTTTGCATCTGTCTCTCTCTCTCCCTTTCTTCAAATTGCATTTGTTCCTTTTGTAATTCTATTTGCCTTTCTTTTTCCCTTTCTTCTATTTGTCTTTCTTTCTCCTCCTTTTCAGGTTGTAATCTCATTTGTTCTTTTTGCAATTCTATTTGTCTTTCTTTTTCCTTTTCCTGTTCTTCAAATTGTAATTTCATTTGTTCTTTTTGATTCTGAAGCTCGAGCTTCCTTAACTCTGTTCCCATCTTGTACTTCATTTTTAGTTCTATTTTCTTAATGTCAGAGTCTGTCATAGACTTACTGACATATGCTAAAACACTTTTGTCAAAAATATTCTTTCCTACCAAATGGTGAATTAAAATATTTTTGATTTCTTGTTTTGTCAAGGAAGCTTTTGCTTCAGAAAGATCGTACTTTCTGGCAAGTTCAAGCAACTCATCCTTATTCAAACTATCCAACTGTTCTTGAGCTGGACTAGAAAGAAAACTCTCCACTTTTGACATTGTGAAAGAAAGCCTGTTGTTTTCACTAAAATTTCAAGCAAAATGAGATTTGAACTAGGGGAATTTAAATTTCAATTTTTAGCCAATTTCATATATCAGCCAATTTCATATATTCCGAAGGACGACCACCCCAATTTTGTTTATGTTACGTATCGGCTCGTTTAAAGTAACATAAAGAAAAGAGTGACTACAACAAGCTTTGTAAATTTTAACAAAAATAATTTATTTCCCTAGAAAACACGGTGAAAAGGTAAAAATAGGAAACAAGACTTACGATTTACGACGAAGATCCAAAAATTTGTCCTAAACTTGTGAAAAACACATAAGTCCTGTGAATAAACAGTTCTAAATAAAGTAGTCTGAATCTCAATTCCGTTCCAAGATGGCGGATGATGACGTCAGACGAAGGTTAAACACAAATGTCCAGAATATTCACTGTGAATCACAATTTGTATGGTCCTGTTCCAATTTAGAATTAATTTCAGCAAATGTCTTTGTCCAAAGCCAGTTGTGTAGTTCTCCAGGGAAAATAATTATTATTTAAAAGGTAGATGAAGTACAGCTATCGTCAATAACAAAACACATGTTACTCTTCATACGTACGAACGAACAACCCTTTCCAGCACAAAAGAATACCTTCTTCTTAAGGTATTTAGAAACTCTATAAGATGTTACGATATGACTCTCTAAGATGTTAAAATATGACTCTAGACTAGTTCGCAGCTACCTGAGTATTTTAAAGCAAACTAATACGTCATTTCATGTACACGCATGAAGAAATCGTGGAGATTTCGAAATATCGCCAACGTAGTATAGAATGTCAACAAGTATTATTAGTAATGACCGTGGTCACAACCAATCATTTACATAGCTATTTCAGACTGTTTACTTAATATGACAGAACCGTCATACAAAAATCGTGCTTACGCGAGTCACATTTACGTTTTAAATAAACACGATGTTTCTAACAAAATATCAGATCCTGCGAACATAATCATGATCATAATAATAATTATATTTAATGATATAAAAATGAAACAAAAATGAAATAGAAAGAAATAGAAAGAATTCAAATTTTAACACACATGTAATTTAACTACAGGGTCGTAACAGCTACAGGAAAACTCTGTATTCAGGTATTTGAATTACAGTACGCTTTTATGCCAGGGTCATGCTGTTGCCATGCTCCTGAATTTTGTTACTATTATTACATTGCTAATAGGTCATTCTGTAACCTAGGTCAATGTTCATACAGTTTTTGTGCTTTAGTTCTGTTTTATAAGGCTAATTTAATTATGCATCACACATTATGTGACATCCTATGTCTATCATTTTATGACTTGATTTATTCAATGAAAATGAATTATATGATGAAGAACATGCATTATTTGAAACAAAAATTATGTAAACACGATATTCGAAATACAGATAACAACTGAAATAAGAGAGACCCACTTTGCTAAAATATGAACTTGTGATAGAATAAATGCTTAGGCGAAACAAATGGTAAATATAGCTGTGTTATTTAATTGACCTCATATGTTGAATGAAAAGGTTTAACGTACAGTGTAATATAATTAAAGTTTGGGAACATGTTTAGCAAGAAAGTAATGTGAGTTAAATTGAAGTGTACGAGCGCGCGCGCGCGCGCGTGTGTGTGTGTGTGTGTGTGTGTGTGTGTGTGTGTGTGTGTGTGATTTGGATTTTTGAAGTAGCTGTAACAATGTTTCAGTCATATCGCTAGAATGTCTCCAGTGTTGCTGTTTATAGTGATGTCTAGCACTGGGACATCATGCCGCAGACATCTAGCATCATGTCCCACACAGTTACGTTATCCTGACACCAGGCCGACCAGTCCTAACACTAACCTCTTAATGCTGAGCGCCAAGCGAGGCAGCTGCTACTACCATTTTTATAAGTCTTTCGTAAAACTCGGCTAGTTTTCGAACCAGCAATCTCCCATATCAGAGTCTGACGCTCTAACCATTTAGGCCACCAGAGCGGGCAAATACAAATAATAAAAAAGATATTGCGCAGGTGTGGGAACATATTTAGCAGGAAAGTACTGTAATAAATTTTGGAGATGCGCATTTCGTTTTAGCGCCTGTTTAAGGAATTCTTAGATTTGTGTGATTACTTGTTTGATTATTGGAATTCGGTGCAATGGAAATATTCCTTAGCCCGAAATAATTAGCCAATTACTAGGAGCAAACGTCACGGAGAGAAAGTGTTAGTGAGTTTCCATGATGCCATGGTCAATTAGCAGTGAAATCAGACCCAAACCGCATGACTGTCCCTGAATAATGTAGTCCCTAATAAAATCTAGTGGTGTACCTCGGTGTTGTGACTGCAGTGGCAGTGTTTACGGTAGGAAATCGGTAAATTACACAATGGAACAAGCAAGGAGGCACTTGGCAGATACCGTTTATGTCGCCATGGTGGCAAATGTGATGCAGTTGTACTGGCGTAATGTGCCTTGAAACCATAGATTAACTGGCCTAAGGTGGCGTAGTTAAAATAGTTCCCTGTGTTAGGGGATAGTTGTAGTGTTTCTACGGCGTGAACTACTGACGGTACGGAAAGTGGATGAAGAGAAACTATGCAGATGTGCGGTTGATAGATATTTGACAAGTTGGTAGATCTGTGGTCTTGCATCGATTAGAGTAAAATTCATGTATAAAATGGACACGTCGGGCTTTCTAATTTACAACTGAAGTTGTATAGAAGTCTTTGGAAGTTTGGGGTAAACTTATGACTTCTAGCGGGAATCTCGCCAGGGTTTGACACCGCTCGGTCAAGCAAAGACTCCTGGCTTGTAACAGTACTGTGTGTTAACTTTAGGTAATAAATGAGATATTGCGGAGGTTTGATAACATAGCAAGAAAGTACTGCGTGTTAACTACATGCAATATATGAGATATTTCGGAGGTTTGGTAATATATTTATCATGAAAGCAGTATGTTAAATATATGTAATAAATGAGATATTGAGGAGATTTGGTACTTTAGTTTGCAATAAAGTTCTGGGTATTAAATACTGTAATAAATGTAATAAGCGTACGGTTTGGTGCTATCTTTAAATATAATGATAAACGAGATATTCCGGAGGTTTGGTACTATAGTTAGAAAGAAAATAATGATGATATTTGTTGCTCTTGGATCCGCGACAATAAACATCGCAAAATAGCTAAAGTATAACTTAAAAGGAATGCAACTTGGGCTCAGATGAGAGATTGAAGGATGGGCCAACTAGGTTGGTTAAATATCTGATAACGAAATGGAAGTTTTGCCGGTGAATTTGCCACTCCTTGCTATTCTTACTCAAGAGTCTAGAGTCATGTAAATACAAATGCAAAATCAGACTGTAGACATGTTGATGAGGTTGAAGATAGATGAATACGCTTTAGCGTTGAACGCCTATCTAAACTTTCTGTTTTGGTCACTCCACTTAATGGTTAATAAGAAGGCTAGGAATCCTCATCTATTTTACGGACATTTGTTATTTGTCGATTGCATGGTTTTGAAATTTAGATTTCAAGAAAGTGTGATGCTAGAACCTAATCTATCTCCCTGAGTTCCATACATTTGATGTGGCTGTATGTAAAACTGAATGTACACTAGTGAAGCAACTTTACAGTTATTCTTTCATTTAATAAATTCACAACGGATTGAATGTCCATTAACGGACGAATGAGAATGCAGCATTATTAATTATGTATCTTAATTGATCATCATTATAATCTATTAGACGAGATATATAATAGTTATTCTTACAGTGCTTGCAATGTTTTTGCTATAAATTTGGTGTTCCGTACCGTACCTTTTATGATCGTTTCAATCGCCGATCGTACAGTTTCCGTTTCGTACCATTTTTAACTGTCCGTCAATTGTCTCTTCCTCTCTGTGCTGTAATTGTACCCCTTTTAACGATGAAAAAGACAGTATAAGTACTGAACCATTTGTCGAGACAAAAGCATGTTTAATTTCATTAATAAAAAAGTAAAACCCTCCTCTGACACTCAAACGTAACAAATTCAAAAAGCGCAATTCTCGACATGTTTTGAGGAACAAATAAGAAAAGCAACTCCAACTCAAGCTCAAAATTGGAAAATGTTGTCTGTCTGTCACATTCATTAGAACATAGTTACAATCATAGAATTTTCCAGACTGTCTCCATGTATATTCCTCTAACTGGATGCTAAGTTTTGATGATGCAAAATCGCTCAGAGTATAATTATCTTGGCTACGGTTATTAGGAGAACATCTGTCTGTCTGTCTTTCTACTTCATATCACAATACGCTAAGGAAGTATAGCCCCTGGTTTTTCTATCTAAACTCCCCACCCTATCCCTCCCCTATTCCATCTAAAATATATATCATTTTTCTTAAAGCTTAGGTGACAAATCTTTAGCCTGCTTCTTGCTTGGCACTTTGCCAATACGTAAATATATCATTGACGATCGTAAAGTCTGTATACTTTAAATAGACACAATTTACTCTCATCAATCAAGATGTTTTGTCGAAGAATCGTATTTTAAGTTAAATTTACGATTAAATACTGATGTTTGCGGCACAATTTTGTCAATGCTCAATATGAAATCGCTATTAGACACCTGGTCTCATCCATGCTTTCATGCAAAGAATAGTATTAAAAGCTAGGACTCATTATCACATGCGTATCTGTCACATCTTCAATTTTACACTGATGTCAAAATTTTAAAACGTAATTTAAGATTATATCATATAACTGCTAGAAATGCAGTCCAAATTTTGAAATAATCAAATAATCTAAATGGAATCTAAATCTAAAATCAGATATGGTATAACTGACACAGTTCCTCGTTCGACTCGACTGATTACAGTCTGTTGTGCGGGATATAGAGATATAAAGTGTGTTTTATTCATCCTTTATCACCCTCAGTTGTGCTAGAAGCTCTTCCTTCGTGTCTCAAATTTTTAAATAAAAAGAAATTGCGTTTTGCTTATCTTTTGTGGGTGGTTTTTGGTGGTAACTTTCAAAGACAACTTTACTAAACAATCAAAGAAAAACAGAAACGTTGAGTTAACCTAAGACAAAAAGATCGTATATTTTCTCATTATTATGAAAATTATAAGCAACCAAGACACACTACTATTTTATATCTCATTAAAACGAAATCTATGCAAGAGAATGAAAAATATGGAGTATCGCATATGTCTCTAGATCTCTTGTAGAACTGATTACGAACAAAGTCTCATATTGGTGAACACCAAAATCAACATTAGCTTATGAGAAATGACTGGTTTGGTTTTGCTTGCTTTTGTGTTTGCTGTACACAACAACACTAGTAGGTTATTTAGTTTCGAGGCATATTGAAGTAGAATGCCTTGCTAAAGGACACACCATGGTAGCCGATCCGGTCTGATCTGATGGTAAGAACCCAATCGGAACTTTATCGGCCTTTCCCGTCAAGTCTAGAAAGAAACCTCGGATGTAATTCACCGCCGTTAAAAACAATTTTCGGAACTACTTTTGTTCACATAGCACAATATGGTGGTGAAAGGAGACAAAGACAGCCAAAACATTGTCAGCCTTTTGTATAGCAATATATATGTGTACTTCGATAAAGGCGAATCACCAAGTCCATATATGGTGTACTTCGATAAAGGCGAATCACCAAGTCCATTAAATGTATCTACATTTCTACAACACTACGTGACGGAAATTAGCGAGCTACATTCCGTGTGGGTAAGACTCGAACCCGTACCTGTTAGGTCCCATCCCCCCGTGGGGCACACTAACCACTTAGCCACAGCGGCAACCATGTGTATGTGCCAGCAAGAAATTATTTGAAATTTTGGTATTGTTGTTTATTATTGTCTTTCACATCAATTCCCCTAACCCACATGTGTCAAACTCAAGGCCCGCGGGCCACATCAGGCCCGGCGTACAATTATATCAGGCCCGAGAGAGAATTTTAGGCAAAAATATTTTTTAATGGCCCTGCGATATAAAGTGCAAATCAAATTCCCTAATTAGCAGCCTTGCCGAACGATAGGCTACCTGATAGCGTTCTCGCTTCGATCAGAATAAGCGAAAATAAAAGTTGTGTAGTGAGTGGATGTTTGTCGTTACAGTAACCTAGCAACGTGCAGTTGCTCGTTTTGGATTGGCGCATAAGAAATGAAAGTGGTATAGTGACCGGATATTACATCACCTTTTCCCGCTACGGCTAATGTGATATCAATCAAGCGTCTGTCGGTAGATGCACAATATTTTTTTTTAAATCAAAGCAAGCCATAAAAATGGCCAAGAGAAAAGTTGATTCTGAAAACAGAGCCTTTCAAAGCCGCTGGGAAGCTGAATATATGTTTACTGATATTGGCGGTAAACCTGTGTGTCTAATTTGTGGAGATAATGTGGCTGTGATCAAGGAATATAATCTGAGACGGCACTACGAGACTAAACATCAAGACAAGTTAAAAAGCTTGAATGCAGAGCAGAAGCTACAGAAGGTAAAAGAATTGAAGAGGAATCTAACATCACAGCAGACGTTTTTCACCAAAGCAAAATCACAAACTGAAGCTGCTGTGAAAGCAAGTTTTATTGTGGCGGAGGAGATCGCAAAATCAGGCCGACCATTTTCAGAAGGAGAGTTTCTGAAGCGCTGCATGATGAAAGTGTGTGACGTCTTGTGTTCAGACAAAAAGCAGATTTTTGCAAATGTAAGCCTTAGCAGAAATACGGTTGCTGATCGGGTTTGTGAGATGGCCACTGATGTGAAAACACAGCTGATCGAAAAAGGCAAAGACTTTGTTGCATTCTCCCTTGCTATCGATGAAAGTAATGACACGACTGACACTGCACAGCTCGCCATCTTCATCCGTGGAGTGGACTCCAATTTGAATGTTACAGAAGAAATATTGGACATGAAATCCATGCATGGGACAACGACAGGAAAAGACATTTTTGACAACGTATGTCAAAGTTTAACCAACATGAACCTGCCTTGGGACAAACTTGTTGGACTTACAACAGATGGAGCACCGGCGATGTGCGGCGAAAAAAGTGGACTAGTTGGAAGGATGCGGTTAAAGATGCAGGAGAACTGTACCGGTGAATTGATAGCATATCACTGCATCATACACCAAGGATCGCTGTGTGGTAAAGTCCTCAACATGGAAGGTGTAATGAGCACTGTAACACAAGCCGTCAACTTTATCAGAGCTAAAGGTTTAAATCACCGCCAATTTCAGTCTTTTTTGCAGGAAATAAACTCAGAGTTCGGTGACATGCCTTATCATACAGAGGTGCGGTGGCTAAGTCGGGGAAAAGTTCTTAGTAGATTTTTCCAGCTGATCGAGGAAATCTGTCAATTCATGGACAGCAAAGGAAAAGACTCCACAGTTTTTCGGGATAAAAAGTGGAAATGTGAGTTGGCGTTTCTTTCTGACATAACCACTCATCTCAACGACTTGAACCTGCAGCTCCAGGGACGGGACCACTTGATCACTGATATGCATGATGCAGTGAAGGCATTTCAAGTGAAGCTGCGCCTATGGGAGACACAAATGCACCATAGCAATTTGTCTCACTTTTCTTGTTGCCAAGCAATGTTGAACCAAGTCAACGCTATGGTGTTTCCCAATGCACACTTTGCTGAAAAACTTAGCTTACTTCGCGCCGAGTTCGCACGGCGCTTTAGTGACTTTGAAGCACAGAAAAGTAATTTCGAGCTGTTTCGTAACCCATTTGCCATAGACATGGAAACTGCAGCTGTAAATTTGCAGATGGAGCTAATAGAGCTGCAGTGTAATGGGACACTAAAGGCAAAGTACGACACTGTGGGGCCTGCACAGTTCACTCGTTTCATTCCTGAAGAGATGCCCCAGCTTCGTCTACATGCGGCTCGATGCTTGAGCATGTTTGGTAGCACATATCTGTGTGAGCAGCTGTTTTCTGTGATGAAGATTAACAAAACATCACACAGGAGTCGTCTCACTGATGAACACTTGCAGTCCATCATGAGAATCTCAATGACACAGAACATTACTCCCAACATAAACGAACTTGTAGCCAAGAAAAGACGCCAAACATCCAGCTCTGATAAATTGGCATAAGAGCGAAAATGGGTATGCCAATGATTTTTTATTATTAAAACTTTTTTCTGTTTTAATTTATATTAATGTTTAAAAAAAGTTTAATTTTCCGCTTATTGAATGTTTATCCTGTTCGGCCCGCAACCTTACCGTGGGATTTGAGTTTTGGCCCGCTGAGCGATTGAGTTTGACACCCCTGCCCTAACCCATAATTTTTACTATGATGTCAGCACCTGAATCCAACCAATCAAAAACCGCTATCTGACTCATCTGAATATACGAGTGACTCGATTTTTCTCCGTTTAAGCCTTTGACATTTAAAGTGATCTCGTAGCCAAACATTTCTGTTTTAGCTCTAAATACCTGACTCTTCAATATGTAGTCGTTGTTACTTACTTTACAACCATTCTTACAGACTGGAATAAAAGACTTAATATTTGACACAAAAAAGGCACACAAATGTAATAAAATAAAAACACACAGACCCCGCCCCCCAACCGAAAAACTATTTGACATTTTGTGAAATGCAATGTATCATATTTTGTAGAGGATATGAACACTCTCATCGCCAAGTGCAACTAATTTCCATGATGTCACGCGATGTTAGTTGGAATACACACAACGTCATGAAAAGTCAGCTGCCTTTGTGCCATAGGCTAGGACTGTTGAATATTTCCATATTAAAGGGTATCAATATCGAGATTTTCAAACATGTACGCATTTTGAAAGAAAAGTTACATGAAACGTAAGGTTTCATACAAGATAAAGACGGCTGTGACGACTATAATATCAACTGGAATTATTATGAAAAATAAATGATGAAAAGTGACAGAACATGTGTTTAGAGCTAGTAGAGCCTAAAAGACTTTATTGCCGCTGAAATAAAACAGATGGTAAAGTAAGTTCCAGGCAAAGTCTAGAAATGTGGAAAAATGGGGGTAAGGAGGGGAACATTTATTTCCAAACGGGACTGGAATTTGTCTTTTTGCCAAGCACTCTATACTATCACGATAATCATGTCATATATTAATGATGTTCGTACAATAATGTGTCTATCTAACGTCTCGAGGATACATACAATTTTCCAAGTGACGCATGCCACATAAAACCTTCACCGTGATGAAAGATACGTAAAACTTAAAACATGATGAAAGCCAAGTAAAATTTTCACCGTTATGTATGTGATGTAAAACTGCCCGCGATGAAAGCCACATAAAACTTTCACTATTATGCATGTCATGTTAAACGTCCCTGTGATCAAAGCCACTTAAATCTTTCCTCGTTATGTATGTCATGTAAAACTTTCCCCGCGATGAAAGACAAGTAATTTTTTTTACCGTGATGAAAGCAACGTGAAACTTTCCCCGTGATGAAAGCAACGTAAAACTTTCCCGTGATGAAAGCCACCTAAATCTTTCCCGTTGATGAAAGCAACGTAAAACTTTCCCCGTGAGGAAAGTCACTTAATACTTTCCCCGTGATGAAAGCCACGTAATATGTTCATGGTGATGAAAGACACGTACAATGTTCACCGTGATGAAAGCCACGTAAAACTTTAATTGTGATGTATGTCATGTAAAATTTTCCCCCGTGGTGAAAGCCACATAAAATGTTCACCGTGATGAACGCCACGTAAAACTTTCACCTTGATGTATGTCGTGTAAAACTTTCCCCGTGATAAAAACCACGTAAAACTTTCCCTGTTATGTATGTCATGTAAAACTTCCCCATGATGAAAGCAACGTAAATCTTTCCTCGCTATGTATGTCATGTATAACTTTCCCGCGATGAAAGACAAGTAATTTTTTCACCGTGATGAAAGCCACCTAACACTTGCCCCGCGATGAAAACCACGTAAAACTTGCCCCGTGACGAAAGCCACCTAACACTTTCCCCGTGATGAAAGCCACGTAAAATGTTCATCATCATGAAAGCCGCGTACAATGTTCACCGTGATAAAAGCCACATAAAACTTTCATCGTGATGTATGTCATTTAAAACTTTCCCCGTGATGAAAGCCACGTTAAACTTTCCCCTCGTGAAAGCCAGGTAAACACTTCCCCGTGATGAATGCTACCTAAAACTTTCCCCGTTACGAAGCCACGTAAATACTTCAATGCACAGGTTTTCCGATACGTTGACTAATGCAGACTGCACGAGACTTCTCTCTCTCTCTCTCTCTCTCTCTCTCTCTCTCTCTCTCTCTCTGTAGCTGCAATGTTAAGTGTTCCAGTCAGCTAGCAAGTATCATCTATGAGTGAAATAAAAAAAGTAGAGACAAACAGTCATACATACAATTTTATTTTTATAAAGGATATATCACATATCATTTCTTTTATTACAATTTTATACAGTACATTGGTATTAAGGCCATTGGGATACAAAATATCTAATCTGTAAATCAAGAAATTTCTTTAATAAGTCAATTCATCTCGCCATGCCAATATGACATGAGAGAAAAATGGTCTAAAGAGTGATTATTTGTATTAAAATGTATTGAAAGATTAGAGTAGAACTAACGGTCCATACAATCTTTTTATATGAAAACGATGATTATTCATTCTCTCAGAAACTTGTTGATGTGTTGTTCAACATATTGCACGTTACGTTTTGTACGGTTATCAATCACATCTGTTGATAGGCAGTCAGTAATATAACGTAGGGAAAACACTTCTTTTGTATTGGAACTACTAAAATAAGTACCTTCTCTTATATATATTTCAACCAACAGATAATATAAAAAGATGTATTTCATCCTCTAAATGTAACAGACGTCGGTGCTCTCAGTGCACAAATATAAGAGATTTTTCTGTCATGCCAATTGATATTATACAGACTGATAAAGGAATGTTATTAGGTTCATAGATTAGATACTTTGTATCCCAATGTCCTTAATACCAAGACACTGTATAAAACTGTATAAAATTTTAATAAAAGAATTTATATGTTGTATATCCTTTAATATATATATATATATATATATATATATATATATATATATATATATATATATATATATATATATATATATATATATATATATATATAATTGTATATATGACTGTCTCTACGTAACGTGAGAAATGATATGCATCATCATAACAATCTGGTATGTGTAACAGAGTCAAAAGATACATGAGTCTCTAATGAAAACTAAATCAGTGCAACGATGACGTAGTTGTTATTTTAAAATATAAAGACGTAATCCGTTTCTTTCAAAACATTTTGTGCTTGAAGAAGCAAACAGTAAATGCGAAACTAGCTGCACAGAATTATCGGCGTTTGTGTTGTTGTTTTTTAAATCTCAATTCTGATTTCATCTAGAAACGCAAGATAAACATCCTGCTTGTTGCAATTTAGGTTTCAAACATTTTATTATATTATACTACAGAGTATTATATTATACTACAGAGTATTATGTTATATTACAGAGTATTATATTATATTACAGAGTATTATATTATACTACAGAGTATTATATTATATTACAGAGTATTATATTATACTACAGAGTATTATATTATATTACAGAGTATTATATTATATATTATATTACAGAGTATTATATTATATATTATATTACAGAGTATTATATTATTTTACAGAGTATTATATTATATATTATATTACAGAGTATTATATTATATATTATATTACAGAGTATTATATTATACTACAGAGTATTATATTATATTACAGAGTATTATATTATATATTATATTACAGAGTATTATATTATATATTATATTACAGAGTATTATATTATACTACAGAGTATTATATTATATTACAGAGTATTATATTATATATTATATTACAGAGTATTATATTATATTACAGAGTATTATATTATTTTACAGAGTATTAAACTTTATGAAGGTACGGTCATTCAAATTGTCTATCAGAGTACCATGAAACTTTGTGTAGGTAATGGCATTCAAATTACAATGCAGAATATTCAGCTTCATATAGGTATGGTCATTCAAATTAAATAACAGAGTATTCAACTTCGTGTGTGTACGGTGATTCAAATTAAATAACAGAATATTCAGTTTTGTGTATGTACGGTGATTCAAATTAAATATCAGAGTATTCAACTTTACGGCCATTCAAATTATCTATTAGTGTACTATAAAATTTTGTGTAGGTAACGGCATTCAAATTACAATGCAGAGTATTCAATTTTGTATAGGTAATGACATTCAAATTCACCGTGCCTAGCTCTAACGAACCCAGGTACATATCTTACATGAATAAAGACTAGTATGCAACGTTTAAAGGTGTTTTAAGGGTCCAGTGTAATATATCTTTTGCCAGAAAAACACCGTCCAAACATTATAGTCAATATCACACACACACACACACACACACACACACACACACACACACACACGATTCAGTAATCAGAATTTTAAAAAAATTATCTTCAGTTCTTTGCGTCAGTTATATGTCGAAAGATCAAACACTTTTCAAGGATTGGTCGAATTCAGATCAAAAGGAAACATCTAAATTTCTCTTTTGATTTCTTTTTAAGACGACAATCATTTACTTTAGCCAGTCGTTATCAGATTATGGTACCATTAGGGCAGTTTGGTTCAAAAACTGAGAAAAAAAATATTAATATTGTCTACACCTGCGTCACCTTAAAGGTCCGATCGTGCGCAAAATTGTCGGTAATTTGTGGCCGTCATTTACACTTTATACGGCGGAAACCATCATGCTTATTGCAGTTTAGGATATAGTCTTTGTTAGTGTATCGAACGAAACAGTCTTAGTGGTGTTTTTCTCACCAGTTTAAAGTTTTTTAATACCGCCATGTCAAGTTTAGTCTTTTCGGATCACACACCCCCAAAACACACACACACACACACACACACACACACACACACACACACATTCTTATAGTTGGGAGATACCTACTTTCTGGGTATATACGACTGTGTGAGCCTGACTTAACCATGCAACCAATATAATTGTTCAATTTGTCATTTTCTTTCTTTTTTTCTTTTACATATTTTGCTATCTGTTGGAATATCAGTTGTTATTATCATGTTTGATGTCTTCATTGCTGATGACGGAAATTACTGCTTTGTAGCTTAATTCCCCTGGCCATATTTAGATAAGTGCATAATTTCGAGGTGTAAATTTCATTAAATGTAGCACCTGCCGATTGATCAATTATGAAATACTTGTCAACTATTCTAATAAATCTACACAACGCTTTATTTATATGGGTTTTTAATGTGGTGAAATATTTAATGTCGTGTTACTTAAGTGAAACTGGTTAGCTCATTAAAAACTATTAATTCGCTACATCAGTGGAGAAAATTGCCTTCTTATCAAAGCCACCGCTATTGCATCAGGCTGAGATGTCGCTGTTTGCAGGTCCTATATCATCATGACTGGGCCATTAACATGAAATTAATGTGTTGTTCGGAAAAAAAGGAGTGGAGCATAATCATACTACAGTTCATCTGTATGAAACTTACATAAAATTTCAAAATGGCACATATAAGAGGGCCGTAAGATTACAAATATCTGAATAGAGTCGCTGCAATAAACGACATAAAGTGTATAATGCAGTTAAATCTACATAAAGCAACGGGTTTTGTCATATTTGCTCATCGAAACTTATCGCATCTGTAGCATGAAAATGTTGTAATTATTGATAGAAATGACATAAACTAACACATGAATCTCTCTCTCTCTCTCTCTCTCTCTCTCTCTCTCTCTCTCTCTCTCTCTCTCTCTCTCTCTCTCGTTATACATTGCTTCATGACATTTCATGGTCCTTTCAGCAAGACCATACTGTTAGTTCCTCCTTTAAAGCTTCACAATAAGTTTCAACTGTTTATGATGGCGCCAACTTTTCGGACGCAAAGATTTATTAGTCCTTTTTTATGCCCCCATTGTTTGCATATTGAATTGATCATGTCCGTCTGTACGTCGTCCAAAGTGGCTTGTTAGCGAGATTGCAGGAAAACCACTATCGTATACAAATGAAAATTTACTAATATATTTATATATCATCTGCATAAAAAATTACAGGCCAATTTTAACAATATTTCAATTTGTTCAAATTCGTTTACCACGTTTTTGGGATTCAAACTTTCTGGCAAAAACGTGTTACAATAATGATGCAAAATCCAATGTAGGAAGACAGTTATTTAATTTATCTGATGATGACCTTATTAGATTTGCAGGCCACTGAACCAATTTTTCAATCGTTTTGGATACTTTTTCCCACCTTTTGAACTTTTTGGACAATGCAAAACCATTACAGGTGTTAAAATAAAATTTGGTAGACATATTAGTATTTACATATAGTTAACCTCATTTCATGCCATTATCGCAGTTTCGCAAATTCTCTTTGCACATTTATTTTTCTAACTTTGTTAGCTAAACGCTTGTACGACAGAAACCTTGCTACCACGATTTAAGAGAAAAACACTTGAGGTAGACAAATAAAACTTGGTATTTGTATTCATATTTTTATGACTTGGTGTTAGATTTTCAGGCCATTATGGCAATGTTTCAAATTTTTTAAGTAAGTTTTTAATCTTTTCCTTACTTGGACTTATTTTGGTCTGCATTGTGGGCATATGTATTTACAAACACTAATCAAGTTCCTCATATTTTATCGTACGTTAAGAGATGCATTCTTCTGCGTCAGATCTAATTTCTTGGAGGGATTGGAATTTCTGGAATGTGTCGAAACTGGTCAAATCGTGTTGCTTAATGATCAATCATTGCATAGTGATTCAATTACCTATCTTTCATATAAAGGACAAGTGCACATTATCCTTTTCTAAAGAATGCCAGGCACCTGATTTATCAATCAGTGAACAGCCCGTTGACAATTCCAGATCTACTAGCTATCTTGTCAATGATTTAATAACGGACATTTACATTGAAGTGTTCATTCCATATTGACCACCATCAGTGACAAAGGTGGCGCGATACGTTTTACTCTAATAACATCATTTTGCGTTTGTTTCTAACGGTTTTTGTGACATATTTCGTATTTGACTGTTCCTAAAACAATACTATAACATTAATGCAAGGTTTAATTTAATATAATTTGATAAAATCCCTAAGGAGCGTTGACATTTTGTTTCAGATAATGTTCGTTCGAGTTAATTTCTATATACTTGGATTTGGTTGTGCAATCAATCATAAATTAAACTGATACTAATCAAAATGACAAAGGTGTTTCAACTGCATTTTTTTGTAAAGTTTAAATGAAGTTATTCAACACGTTAAATATCAGAAATATTAATGTATGATTTAACAGTCAGTACTAACTATTAAATTTTTAAAAGCACCTGATAATGAAACTATATAGCTTTAGAAACTATTATATTATTCATGTAATAATAATAATAATAATAATAATAATAATAATAATAATAATAATAATAATAATAATTTCTAAAGTGAAAACAAATAATGATAATAATTAAACATGTTTACGAATGCCTACGCTTTTAACTTTGATATACAGGTGTTCATTGAATGGACCAATGCAGAGTAGTTGACTTGTTCTGCAGGAAGCCAAAAATGAAATCTGAACATAACGAAAACATATCTCTGTCACTAGACGGCTTAAAAAAGAAAATACGGCATTCAAAATTTACAATCACTAGGATAATCCTCTTCGTAATTGTAAGATATTGTGCCAATCTGCAAATTATTTATTCGTCAGATAATCCGAATAGAGATAGAAATATAATCATCACAGGACCACGTCATGTCGGCTGCACCAAGGTCTGAATAATTGACCCCCATTCCCTTTCCATGACGACACACCAGCACAACTCAGTGTGATACATCTCTTCGCATGACGACACACCAGTGCATCTTGCGGTGATACATTTCTTCCCATGACGACACATCAGCACATCTCGCTGTAATACATTTCTTCACGTGACGACACACCAGCAAATCTCACTGTGATACAGTGCTCAGATACAATCCTTTTTCCTCTGTGGCATGTATAGCCATTATATATATATATATATATATATATATATATATATATATATATATATATATATATATATATATATATATATATATATATATATATACTCTGTTACGTATATGTAATTAAATTACTTGTGTGTTAGTTTTAAATTTCTTTTTATTTTATTTTTAGTTCATTACATTTTATTGTAATGATAATTTTTTACTGGATTTGACATTTTTCCCAGCAAATTCATTTCAGTTCTTTTAGCCTGATTAGAACGCAAAAGTATTGCTTCATTGTATTTTTATCTGGCCTTGGTTTAAAATTTGGTAAACACTGAGTAAAAATCATTGGTCGTAATCAAGGCCATATTTCGCCAAAATGTTAGTCTGAATAAACAACGTTTTATTTTTAAATTCATTTCCAGAGTGGGAATCAGATTCTTAGCTAAGGCTATATTAGCCTACGTGCTAATTGACATATTTTTTTTACTGCGCTGTTCGAAGTTAGTGACCACGTGACCCATCACGCGGGTCTGAAATTGCGTTCTTAGTTGGATTAATACTCAGATTTCAGTGTTTCTGAATCAGTTGTAAAAAATACATTGATGCTGAAAGGTATTCCTGTTGTTGCCATTTGAATTAAGTTTTTTATTTAAAATAATTGTTCACCCGTGGAAAATACTCTTCTTCATCGAAATTCTTGGACAAAGACATTTACTAAAAATTATTCGGAAGTCTAAAGTCGGAATTATATTCTTGGTGACTCAACAAGGAACTGTTGACACATCAGCCTAAAGCAGGTTATAGAGGAGT
Organism: Megalonaias nervosa; assembly: GCA_016617855.1. Lineage (NCBI taxonomy): Eukaryota > Metazoa > Mollusca > Bivalvia > Unionida > Unionidae > Megalonaias > Megalonaias nervosa. The sequence continues at coordinate 36,631 of JAECUM010031870.1, forward strand.
CATCGCCTTCCATCTTGGAACTTCATCGAGGTTCGAACTTGGATTCAATTAGAACTGTTTAGTGATAAGATTTATATTTTTAAATTCTAGGATTAATTTTTGGATTATATTCACAAACCGTAAGTCCTTTTTCGTATTTTTACCTTGTTTTCTAGGGAAATAAATTATTTTGTTAAAATTTACAAAGCTTGTTGACTTCACTCTTTCCTTTGTTACTTTGTACGAGCCTAGTCACGTAACAATACACACACACACAGAGTAATGTAACACTACATACCCGTGTCTTCATTGCAGAGCAGGTGATTTTAATAACCCATACAGTTTATTAGATTTGAAGGTCTGTCCTTTTATTATCAGCATAGCATGTGAAAAATAAGTCAGCAGTCCAATACATATTAACACGTTGTTTCACGTGTTATTATTTTTCTTCAAAATATATCCCTGCTTTCGGTTGACTGTCAGCAGAGCTAATATGGTCTGTCGTAAGTGGGCTGAATTGACATCGTTTCATAAGTCATTTCTCAGACTGCCTTTCTGTATTTGCAGAAATGTTTTTGGCAAATGTTAAGTGTTTTTGGAATTGTTAAGTTTTCTGTTGTATATAGTTTACACCAGCTGGTAAATGCTAATTTTGAAATCATCTTAAATTAAATAAAACTTGTGGAAGATAAAGTTGAGAATTCGTCACCCATGTTTGTCACAAAATATTGCCTGTCCAATTCAAGTATAAAACTCAACGGGTTCACGTACTCGAACTGGCAATATACACGAATTCTCTCTCTCTCTCTCTCTCTCTCTCTCTCTCTCTCTCTCTCACACACACACACACACACACACACACACACACACATCCAATCATAGAACAGACACTCATGTTAATCGCCTGACCATAGATAACGCAGTGACCGGAATTATTAGTTAAACGCCGATTTCTCCGGAATTCGCATACCATTTGTGATCAGATTTTACGAATCCAATAAAGCAAAACTATTTCAGTCACCTGAGAGCAGATTACACATCAGCACAAATGTTACCTTTAAAATGCTGCAAATATTTTGGGAGAAATGTATCCTGAAGCAACCGGTGCCGGATTAAGGTCCTTGTAGGCCCTAGGCTCACTTATAGTCTAGTCAAACAAAAAATAACAAAGATCCTCATCTGCCGTACCATAATACGCCTGCAGATCAGGGTCTATGTTGCGTGTTCTACTGATTACTTATAACAAATTGCACATACCCAGATCTGCCATTATGCAGATATGGGACTGTGCAGTTTGCAGTTTGACTCGACGTATAAGCTAGAACTTCCGGTAGTACATAAAATCCCATTCTAGCTTGTGGAGTGGACCAAGTTTGAAAG
>JAECUM010031871.1:0-20503 GCA_016617855.1 Megalonaias nervosa
CTTTGTATATTTTAACAAAATAATTTATTTCCCTAGAAAACAATGTAAAAATTGGTAAATAGGTCTTACAGTTTGTGAATATAATCCAAAATTTGATCCTAAGAATGAAAACACAAGTCCTATCACTAAATAGTTCTATTAGAATCCAAGTTCGAATCTCGACGACACACAAATATGGAAGGCGATGACGTCAGATGTGATCCAATGTACGAATATCAACAATTCCTCAATTGAATCACAGTTTTTGTTTGCGAATAATTCCAGAATAAATTTCCATGAATATCTTTCAGAATTTTTTATAAGAAAGTCAACTTGCTGAGTTTCCAGGAGAATAAATTATTAAATCCAAAAAATCAGATGAAAAACAAACAATCTGGCAACAAATAAAAATAGCACCTTGTTCCTTCAAGATGTTAAAACGACTCTGCCAGAAGAATATTAAGAATGCGTATTTAAACCCCAAAAACATCATTTCAAGTCTCGCGAGATGGGTCATGTGGTCTCTTACTACAAGAGATCTATCACGTACGCCAGTGTAGCCCCACTTAAGAACTAATAATAAAGAAACGTTCTTTACACATAGTGATCTCGCAATCAAAGTATGGTCCTGATACTGACCAATCATTTTAACTGCCTGTTTACGTTCTTGCCAACCCAAGACGAACTAGATTAACTAAAAATAATTCTCATGTAACACGTTTTACGTCTTAAACAAACAAGATTGACTAAAAGAAAATATTGAATTACTGAAAAAGAATTTCGAATCCTCTCAATAATCATTACAACAAAATGTAATGAAACAAAAATAAAATAAAAAGAATTGCAAAACTAACACACAAACAATTTAATTACATATACGTAACATTTCCCCCTATAAAGAAAAAAGAAAGATTTATATAATAAAGCCTTCTTTTACCATATGTAAATCATACATGAGGCAAACAAAATTACATGAAAATTCTAATGAATTATATAAAGTGTATATGAAATAATATTTATATACACGGGAAAGGCCATCTGCAATCAAATTGTCTTTTCCATTGATGTGCCTGATGTTCAGATTATACTCTTGGAAAAACAAACTCCACCTTAATAATCTTTGATTTTTATTTTTCATCTTGTCGATGAAAGTAAGTCAGTTATGATCACTATACACAACAACCGGAGAAGGAGCTGAGCTAATGTAAACCTCAAAATGTTGTAATGCCAAAATTAAAGCTAAATATTCCTTCTCAATTGTTCAGTAATTGCTTTTGTGCTTATTTAATTTCTTAGAGAAATAGCACACTGGGTGATTAATACCATTACTGTCTTCTTGAATGAATACTGCCCCAACCACAACGTCATTTGCATCCACAGACAATTTAAAAGACTGATTGAAATTTGGAGCTGTTAAAACCGGCACACTTTTGAGTATTGCTTTTAACCTATCGATAGCTTCCGGACATTTTTCTGTCCAGAGAAACTTATTTCTCTTACTCAACACATTTGTCAGAGGTTCAGCAATATTGGAAAATTTGGAACAAAACTTTCGATAGTATCCGGCCATACCCCCCAAAAAAATTAAATGCTTTTTACTGACAGGCACAGGAAAATCAGAGATAGCTTTAACCTTAGCATCGATAGATTTAACTTGACCATGTCCCACAATATGTCCTAGGAAAGTTACACAAGCACGGCAGAACTCATTTTTAGATAAATTGATTGTCAAATTAGCATCAGTGAGTCTTTCAAAGAATTTCCGAATCGTGGCTACATATCCTTTCCAGGTGTCGTTGTAGATGATGACATCATCAATATAAGCATCAGAATTATCTAGACCGGAAGTAATCATATTCATCAAGCGTTGAAAGGTACTTGGAGAACCCTTCATCCCAAACGGCATTACTTTATATTGATAGAGTCCATCTGGAGTCACAAACGACGAAATTTCTTTCGCTCTTTCCGTAAATGGAATTTGCTAAAATCCTTTGAGAAGGTCAAATTTGGTGACGTACTTGGCATTTCCAATTTTATCAATGCAATCATCGATCCTTGGTAACGGAAATGAATCTGTTTTAGTCACGCTGTTCACCTTTCTATAATCAGTGCACATACGGAAAGTTTTATCCGGTTTCGGAACAAGTGTGCATGGTGAACTCCAGGCACTTTTACTGGGCTCTATGAAATCGTTCACCAGCAAATACTGAATTTCCTTTTTCAAGTATTCCTGTTTGAGAGGGTTCATCCTGTATGGGTGTTGTTTCACAGGTTTTGAATCTACAATTTCAACGTCATGAAAAATTTTGTTTGTCCTCGTAGGACTATCCGGAAACAAGTGCTCATATTCGAATAATAACTGTTTAAGTTCATTTCATTCTTGTTGTTGCAAATGTAAAAGTTTCTGGTCTGTATCTGTCATAATCTCCGAATTCCGAAGATTTGTTGCTCCAAGATCAACGGTGTCCAATTCAATTTCTTCACTTAAATCCTCAGTTGGTGGGACAGGTACAACTAAATTAATTGTATGATTTGCTTGGCTATCTCTGTCAATATACTCCTTTAACATGTTAATGTGGCAAAATTGTTTTTGTTTTCGCCTACCAGGAGTATTTATGATGTAATTTAAATCATTTACTTTCTTTTCAACCGTGTATGGACCGTAATACTTGGCCTGAAGGGGATTTTGTGGAATGGGCAAGAGAGCTAGAACTCTATCACCAGGCTGAAAACTCCTATCCCTTGAGCTTTATTATATCTTGATTTCATTCTGGACTGAGGATAGCGCAGATTTGCTCTTGTGACCTCACAAGCCTTTAACAATTTGTACTTAAAATCAGAAAAATAGTCAAGAAGATTGAGCTCAGTGTCTTCATTTGAAAGAAGCTTCTCTTTCAACAACTTCAAAGGTCCAAGCACAGTATGTCCGAAAACTAGTTCAAAGGGACTGAATCCTAAAGATTCTTGAACGGACTTCCTAACAGCAAACAAAAGTAAATGAATGCCTTCATCCCAATCTTTGCTAATATCAAAGCAATATGATCGAATCATATTCTTTAAGGTCTGATGGAATCTTTCTAAGGCCCCTTGGCTCTCAGGATGATAGGCAGAAGATTTAAATTGTTTAATGCCCAATTCGTGCATAGCTTGCTGGAAAATTCCAGACATGAAATTTGACCCTTGATCCGATTGGACAGATTTGGGAAGGCCAAATTGAGTAACAAACTTTATTAAAGCTTTTACTATAGTTTTGGTTTTAATATTCCTCAAAGGAATTGCCTCTGGGAATGTTATTGACGCAAACATAATGGTCAACAAATATTGGTTGCCTGACTTGGTCTTAGGTACCTGACCAACACAATCTACCATAATTCTGCTAAATGGTTCGTCAAATGCAGGAATTGGTTGCAGATGAGCCTTAGGTATCTTCTGAATGGGTTTTTCTACCATTTGACAAGTATGACAAGATGTACAAAATTTACAAACATCACTTTTGCTTTCTGGCCAATGAAAGTGAGTCAAGATCTTGTTATAAGTTTTATTTATCCCTAAATGACCAGCCATAGGAGTTTCATTGGCCAAACTAAGTATTTCCTGTCTCTAAGATTTTGGAACTACAATCTGATAGTTCACTGACCACTCGTCATTAGCAGGTACCTCGGGAGGTCTCCATTTTCTCATAAGAATTCCATTTTTAATGAAATAACAGACAGGTACTTCAGTTGCTTCAGTTTCACTAAAGGCCCTCTGAAACAAACAGGAGATCTCAGGATCATTTTCCTATTCGACGACTAGTGATTGTCGTTTATCACCCTGGTTAGATAAAAGAGAATGAGTATTTAAAAGAGGATCACTGTGATCAATACCACCTGATTGATCCAAATAAGAAGTGAAAATGACCTCATCAAAAGCCTGACCATTGCATGTGTCAGCTAAAGGAATATTTTCCTGATCAAAATCATTCTCAAGAGCTTTCTTTAACATAGCTCTGGTAACTGCACAAGCTGGATATAACTCAGGGTATTCTTTTTCAATAGGATAAACTTTCTGATCCAAAGAAGGCTTGTCAGTTACAAGTGGATTAACCACAACCTTGTCTCCAGCTAGGTCGTTGCCTAGCAACAAATGAATGCTCTCAACGGGTAAGTTAGACACTATTCCGACTGTCACAGTTCCTGAAACTAAGTCTGATGACAAATTTACAGAATGGAGAGGAACATTAACAAAGCCTCACTCTACTCCCTGAATGCGAACAGTCTCATTAGAACAGGACTTCTCAGAAAAAGGCAAAATACCTGACACTAAATGACTCTGGGAAGTTCCTGCATCCCTTAAAAGTTTAATAGGGATAGGATTGGCCGAATCACCCAAGAGTGATAGAGAACCCTTCGACATGAATGGTTCATAATTCTCCATAATAAAATCAGACTGGGGTTTATTATACCCAACAAATGTATTGCTTTCAATACATGACCGTGACCTTGACCTCTTAGAAGTAAGAGCATTTGGAATAGGTCTATGTTGATTCTGATGCCTATATTTCAATTTAAAGCAATCAGAAATGACGTGTCCTTTTTTCTTGCAACAGGTACACGTAGGCAGAGACAAGGAATTTGAATCAAGTTTATCAGAAGCTTGATTTTTAGAAGTTGTGCCAGATTGAATTAAGGAGGAGTCGTATTAGGCTGAAATACCTTTCTACCAGTAGACGGCTGAGTGAAAGGTTTGCTTACAACAGGAACTTTATGAGTTAAAGAATACTCATCGGCAGCAAGAGCAGCATTCTCTAAGGTTTCAATCTTATGCTCCTCAAAATGAGTCTTAATGTCATTATGAGAGCACTTCTTGAACTTTTCAAATTGCCTTTGTCTTTCTTCCATCTCTTTTTTAATTTGGAAATGATTTGCTTCCCTTTTTTCTTTAAATTGTAACTCCATTTGTTCTTTCTGTAACTGCCTTTGTTTATCATTCTCTCTTGCTTCCTTTTCCATTTTTTCTACCTCAAATTCAAGCTGTTTTATCGCTAATCAACTTTTTTTTTAGCTTGACTTCTATATTGTATTTCATTTTCAAAATTACTAAATATTCCTGAGTGAAATGCAGAACTTTTCTACTTTTCATGATATTGTAAATGAAAGCCTGTTGTTTTCACTTAAGATTTCACACAAAATGTAAACTAGTATTTGGGATTTAGAAACTAGGAGAATTTAAATTTCAGAAAACAATTTTCTGAAATATTTAACCAAACTTCATATATCCAAGGACGAGCAACCCAATTTTCTTTGTTACGTGACAAGGGCTCGTAGTCAGTAACAAAGAAAAGAGTGAAAGCCAACAAGCTTTGCATATTTTAACAAAATAATTTTCCCTAGAAAACAATGTAAAAATTGGTAAATAGGACTTACGGTTTGTGAATATACTCACAAATTTAATCCTAAGAATGAAAAATACAAGTCCTATCACTAAATAGTTCTATTAGGATCCAGGTTCGAATCTCGACGACACACAAACAGGGAAGGCGATGACGTCAGATGTGGTCCAATGAACGAATATCAACAATTCCTCAATTGAATCACAGTTTTTGTTTCCGAATAATTCCAGAATAACTTTCCATTAATATCTTTCAGAATTTTTTTATAAAAAAAATCGACTTGGTGAGTTTCCAGGAGAATAAATTATTAAATAGAAAAAACAGATGAAAAACAAACAATCTGGCAACAAATAAAAAAAAAAACACCTTGTTCCTTCAAGATGTCAAAACGACTCTGCCAGAAGAATATTAAGAATGCGTATTTAAACCCCCAAAACATCATTTCAAGTCTCGCGAGATGGGTCATGTGGTCTCTTACTGCAAGAGATCTATCACGTACGCCAGTGTAGCCCCACTTAAGAGCCAGTAATAAAGCAACGTTGTTTACACATAGTGATCACACAATCAAAGTATGACCCTGATACTGACCAACCATTGTAACTGCCTGTTTACGTTCTTGCCAACCCAAGACGAACTAGGGTAACTAAAAATAAATCTCATGTGACACGTTTTACGTCTTAAATAAACAATATTTGCTAAAAGAAAATATTGAATTACTGAAAAAGAATTTCGAATCCTCTCAATAATCATTACAATAAAATGTAGTGAAACAAAAATAAAATAAAAAGAATTGCAAAACCAACACACAAACAATTTAATTACAAACACGTAACACTTCCCCCATAAAGAAAAAAAGAAAAATTTATATAATAAAGCTTTCTGTTACCATATGTAAATTATACATGAGGCAAACAAAATTACATGAAAATTCTAATGAATTATATAAAGTGTATATGAAATAATATTTATATACACGGGAAAGTGCATTTGCAATCAAATTGTCTTTTCCATTGATGTGCCTGATGTTCAGATTATACTCTTGGAAAAACAAACTCCACCTTAATAATCTTTGATTTTTATTTTTCATCTTGTCGATGAAAGTAAGGGGGTTGTGATCACTATACACAACAACCGGAGAAGGAGCTGAGCTAATGTAAACCTCAAAATGTTGTAATGCCAAAATTAAAGCTAAACATTCCTTCTCGATTGTTGAGTAATTGCTTTGGTGCTTATTTAATTTCTTAGAGAAATAGCACACTGGGTGATTAATACCATTACTGTCTTCTTGTATCAATGCTGCTCCAACCACAACATCACTTGCATCCACAGACAATTTTAAAGACTGATTGAAATTTGGAGCTGTTAAAACCGGCACACTTTTGAGTATTGCTTTTAACCTATCGATAGCTTCCGGACATTTTTCTGTCCGGAGAAACTTATTTCTCTTACTCAACACATTTGTCAGAGGTTCAGCAATATTGGAAAATTTGGAACAAAACTTTCGATAGTATCCGGCCATACCCCCCCAAAAAAAATTAAATGCTTTTTACTGACAGGCACAGGAAAATCAGAGATAGCTTTAACCTTAGCATCAATAGGTTTTACTTGACCATGTCCCACAATATGTCCTAGGAAAGTTACACAAGCACGGCAGAACTCATTTTTAGATAAATTGATTGACAAATTAGCATCAGTGAGTCTTTCAAAGAATTTCCGAATCGTGGCTACATGTCCTTTCCAGGTGTCGTTGTAGATGATGACATCATCAATATAAGCATCAGAATTATCTAGACCGGAAGTAATCATATTCATCAAGCGTTGAAAGGTACTTGGAGAACCCTTCATCCCAAACGGCATTACTTTATATTGATAGAGTCCATCTGGAGTCACAAACGACGAAATTTCTTTCGCTCTTTCCGTAAATGGAATTTGCCAAAATCCTTTGAGAAGGTCAAATTTGGTGACGTACTTGGCATTTCCAATTTTATCAATGCAATCATCGATCCTTGGTAACGGAAATGAATCTGTTTTAGTCACGCTGTTCACCTTTCTATAATTAGTGCACATACGGAAAGTTTTATCCGGTTTCGGAACAAGTGTGCATGGTGAACTCCAGGCACTTTTACTGGGCTCTATGAAATCGTTCACCAGCAAATACTGAATTTCCTTTTTCAAGTATTCCTGTTTGAGAGGGTTCATCCTGTATGGGTGTTGTTTCACAGGTTTTGAATCTACAATTTCAACATCATGAAAAATTTTGTTTGTCCTCGTAGGAATATCCGGAAACAAGTGCTCATATTCGAATAATAACTGTTTAAGTTCATTTCATTCTTGTTGTTGCAAATGTAAAAGTTTCTGGTCTGTATCTGTCATAATCTCCGAATTCCGAAGATTTGTTGCTCCAAGATCAACGGTGTCCAATTCAATTTCTTCACTTAAATCCTCAGTTGGTGGGACAGGTACAACTAAATTAATTGTATGATTTGCTTGGCTATCTCTGTCAATATACTCCTTTAACATGTTAATGTGGCAAAATTGTTTTTGTTTTCGCCTACCAGGAGTATTTATGATGTAATTTAAATCATTTACTTTCTTTTCAACCGTGTATGGACCGTAATACTTGGCCTGAAGGGGATTTTGTGGAATGGGCAAGAGAGCTAGAACTCTATCACCAGGCTGAAAACTCCTATCCCTTGAGCTTTATTATATCTTGATTTCATTCTGGACTGAGGATAGCGCAGATTTGCTCTTGTGACCTCACAAGCCTTTAACAATTTGTACTTAAAATCAGAAAAATAGTCAAGAAGATTGAGCTCAGTGTCTTCATTTGAAAGAAGCTTCTCTTTCAACAACTTCAAAGGTCCAAGCACAGTATGTCCGAAAACTAGTTCAAAGGGACTGAATCCTAAAGATTCTTGAACGGACTCCCTAACAGCAAACAAAAGTAAATGAATGCCTTCATCCCAATCTTTGCTAATATCAAAGCAATATGATCGAATCATATTCTTTAAGGCTGATGAAATCTTTCTAAGGCCCCTTGGCTCTCAGGATGATAGGCAGAAGATTTAAATTGTTTAATGCCCAATTCGTGCATAGCTTGCTGGAAAATTCCAGACATGAAATTTGACCCTTGATCCGATTGGACAGATTTGGGAAGGCCAAATTGAGTAACAAACTTTATTAAAGCTTTTACTATAGTTTTGGTTTTAATATTCCTCAAAGGAATTGCCTCTGGGAATGTTATTGACGCAAACATAATGGTCAACAAATATTGGTTGCCTGACTTGGTCTTAGGTACCTGACCAACACAATCTACCATAATTCTGCTAAATGGTTCGTCAAATGCAGGAATTGGTTGCAGACGAGCCTTAGGTATCTTCTGAATGGGTTTTTCTACCATTTGACATGTATGACAAGATGTACAAAATTTACAAACATCACTTTTGATTTCTGGCCAATGAAAGTGAGTCAAGATCTTGTTATAAATTTTATTTATCCCTAAATGACCAGCCATATGAGTTTCATTGGCCAAACTAAGTATTTCCTGTCTCTAAGATTTTGGAACTACAATCTGATAGTTCACTGACCACTCGTCATTAGCAGGTACCTCGGGAGGTCTCCATTTTCTCATAAGAATTCCATTTTTAATGAAATAACAGACAGGTACTTCAGTGGCTTCAGTTTCACTAATGGCCCTCTGAAACAAACAAGAGATCTCAGGATCTTTTCCCTGTTCGACGACAAGCGATTGTCGTATATCACCCTGATTAGATAAAAGAGAATGAGTATTTAAAAGAGGATCACTGTGATCAATACCACCTGACTGATCCAAATTAGAAGTGAAAGTGACCTCATCAAAAGCCTGACCAATACATGTGTCAGCTAAAGGAATATTTTCCTTATCAAAATCATTCTCAAGAGCTTTCTTTGACATAGCTCTGGTAACTGCACAAGCTGGATATAACTCAGGGTATTCTTTTTCAATAGGATAAACTTTCTGATCCAAAGAAGGCTTGTCAGTTACAAGTGGATTAACCACAACCTTGTCTCCAGCTAGGTCGTTGCCTAGCAACAAATGAATGCCCTCAACGGGTAAGTTAGACACTATTCCGACTGTCACAGTTCCTGAAACTAAGTCTGATGACAAATTTACAGAATGGAGAGGAACATTAACAAAGCCTCACTCTACTCCCTGAATGCGAACAGTCTCATTAGAACAGGACTTCTCAGAAAAAGGCAAAATACCTGACACTAAATGACTCTGGGAAGTTCCTGCATCCCTTAAAAGTTTAATAGGGATAGGATTGGCCGAATCACCCAAGAGTGATAGAGAACCCTTCGACATGAATGGTTCATAATTCTCCATAATAAAATCAGACTGGAGTTTATTATACCCAACAAATGTATTGCTTTCAATACATGACCGTGACCTTGACCTCTTAGAAGTAAGAGCATTTGGAATAGGTCTATGTTGATTCTGATGCCTATATTTCAATTTAAAGCAATCATAAATGACGTGTCCTTTTTTCTTGCAACAGGTACACGTAGGCAGAGACAAGGAATTTGAATCAAGTTTATCAGAAGCTTGATTTTTAGAAGTTGTGCCAGATTGAATTAAGGAGGAGTCGTATTAGGCTGAAATACCTTTCTACCAGTAGACGGCTGAGTGAAAGGTTTGTTTACAACAGGAACTTTATGAGTTAAAGAATACTCATCAGCAGCAAGAGCAGCATTCTCTAAGGTTTCAATCTTATGCTCCTCACAATGAGTCTTAATGTCATTATGAGAGCACTTCTTGAACTTTTCAAATTGCCTTTATCTTTCTTCCATCTCTTTTTTAATTTGGAAATGATTTGCTTCCCTTTTTTCTTTAAATTGTAACTCCATTTGTTCTTTCTGTAACTGCCTTTGTTTATCATTCTCTCTTGCTTCCTTTTCCATTTTTTCTACCTCAAATTCAAGCTGTTTTATCACTAAATCAACTTTTTTTTAGCTCGACTTCTATATTGTATTTCATTTTCAAAATTACTAAATATTCCTGAGTGAAATGCAGAACTTTTCTACTTTTCATGATATTGTAAATGAAAGCCTGTTGTTTTCACTTAAGATTTCACACAAAATGTAAAATAGTACTTGGGATTTAGAAACTAGGGGAATTTAAATTTCAAAAAACAATTTTCTGAAATATTTAACCAAAATTCTTATATCCCAAGGACGAGCGACCCAATTTTCTCCTGTTACGTGTAGGCTCGTACAAATGTAACAGAAGAAAAGAGTGAAGTCAACAAGCTTTGCATATTTTAACAAAATAATTTATTTCCCTAGAAAACAATGTAAAAATTGGTAAATAGGACTTACGGTTTGTGAATATAATCCAAAATTTAATCCTAAGAATGAAAAAATACAAGTCCTATCACTAAATAGTTCTATTAGAATCCAGGTTCGAATCTCGACGACATACAAATATGGAAGGCGATGACGTCAGATGTGGTCCAGTGTACGAATATCAAAAATTCCTCAATTGAATCACAGTTTTTGTTTCCGAATAATTCCAGAATAAATTTCCATGAATATCTTTCAGAATTTTTTTTATAAGAAAGTCAACTTGTTGAGTTTCCAGGAGAATAAATTATTAAATCCAAAAAACAGATGAAAAACAAACAATCTGGCAACAAATAAAAAAAACACCTTGTTCCTTCAAGATGTTAAAACGACTCTGCCAGAAGAATATTAAGAATGCGTATTTAAACCCCAAAACATCATTTCAAGTCTCGCGAGATGGGTCATGTGGTCTCTTACTACAAGAAAATCTATCACGTACGCCAGTGTAGCCCCACTTAAGAGCCAGTAATAAAGCAACGTTGTTTACACATAGTGATCACACAATCAAAGTATGACCCTGATACTAACCAACCATTGTAACTGCCTGTTTACGTTCTTGCCAACCCAAGACGAACTAGGTTAACTAAAAATAAATCTCATGTGACACGTTTTACGTCTTAAATAAACAATATTTGCTAAAAGAAAATATTGAATTACTGAAAAAGAATTTCGAATCCTCTCAATAATCATTACAATAAAATGTAGTGAAACAAAAATAAAATAAAAAGAATTGCAAAACCAACACACAAACAATTTAATTACAAACACGTAACACTTCCCCCATAAAGAAAAAAAGAAAAATTTATATAATAAAGCTTTCTGTTACCATATGTAAATTATACATGAGGCAAACAAAATTACATGAAAATTCTAATGAATTATATAAAGTGTATATGAAATAATATTTATATACACGGGAAAGTGCATTTGCAATCAAATTGTCTTTTCCATTGATGTGCCTGATGTTCAGATTATACTCTTGGAAAAACAAACTCCACCTTAATAATCTTTGATTTTTATTTTTCATCTTGTCGATGAAAGTAAGGGGGTTGTGATCACTATACACAACAACCGGAGAAGGAGCTGAGCTAATGTAAACCTCAAAATGTTGTAATGCCAAAATTAAAGCTAAACATTCCTTCTCAATTGTTGAGTAATTGCTTTGGTGCTTATTTAATTTCTTAGAGAAATAGCACACTGGGTGATTAATACCATTACTGTCTTCTTGTATCAATGCTGCTCCAACCACAACATCACTTGCATCCACAGACAATTTTAAAGACTGATTGAAATTTGGAGCTGTTAAAACCGGCACACTTTTGAGTATTGCTTTTAACCTATCGATAGCTTCCGGACATTTTTCTGTCCGGAGAAACTAAATTCTCTTACTCAACACATTTGTCAGAGGTTCAGCAATATTGGAAAATTTGGAACAAAACTTTCGATAGTATCCGGCCATACCCCCCCAAAAAAAATTAAATGCTTTTTACTGACAGGCACAGGAAAATCAGAGATAGCTTTAACCTTAGCATCAATAGGTTTTACTTGACCATGTCCCACAATATATCCTAGGAAAGTTACACAAGCACGGCAGAACTCATTTTTAGATAAATTGATTGTCAAATTAGCATCAGTGAGTCTTTCAAAGAATTTCCGAATCGTGGCTACATGTCCTTTCCAGGTGTCGTTGTAGATGATGACATCATCAATATAAGCATCAGAATTATCTAGACCGGAAGTAATCATATTCATCAAGCGTTGAAAGGTACTTGGAGAACCCTTCATCCCAAACGGCATTACTTTATATTGATAGAGTCCATCTGGAGTCACAAATGCAGAAATTTCTTTCGCTCTTTCCGTAAATGGAATTTGCCAAAATCCTTTGAGAAGGTCAAATTTGGTGACGTACTTGGCATTTCCAATTTTATCAATGCAATCATCGATCCTTGGTAACGGAAATGAATCTGTTTTAGTCACGCTGTTCACCTTTCTATAATTAGTGCACATACGGAAAGTTTTATCCGGTTTCGGAACAAGTGTGCATGGTGAACTCCAGGCACTTTTACTGGGCTCTATGAAATCGTTCACCAGCAAATACTGAATTTCCTTTTTCAAGTATTCCTGTTTGAGAGGGTTCATCCTGTATGGGTGTTGTTTCACAGGTTTTGAATCTACAATTTCAACGTCATGAAAAATTTTGTTTGTCCTCGTAGGACTATCCGGAAACAAGTGCTCATATTCGAATAATAACTGTTTAAGTTCATTTCATTCTTGTTGTTGCAAATGTAAAAGTTTCTGGTCTGTATCTGTCATAATCTCCGAATTCCGAAGATTTGTTGCTCCAAGATCAACGGTGTCCAATTCAATTTCTTCACTTAAATCCTCAGTTGGTGGGACAGGTACAACTAAATTAATTGTATGATTTGCTTGGCTATCTCTGTCAATATACTCCTTTAACATGTTAATGTGGCAAAATTGTTTTTGTTTTCGCCTACCAGGAGTATTTATGATGTAATTTAAATCATTTACTTTCTTTTCAACCGTGTATGGACCGTAATACTTGGCCTGAAGGGGATTTTGTGGAATGGGCAAGAGAGCTAGAACTCTATCACCAGGCTGAAAACTCCTATCCCTTGAGCTTTATTATATCTTGATTTCATTCTGGACTGAGGATAGCGCAGATTTGCTCTTGTGACCTCACAAGCCTTTAACAATTTGTACTTAAAATCAGAAAAATAGTCAAGAAGATTGAGCTCAGTGTCTTCATTTGAAAGAAGCTTCTCTTTCAACAACTTCAAAGGTCCAAGCACAGTATGTCCGAAAACTAGTTCAAAGGGACTGAATCCTAAAGATTCTTGAACGGACTTCCTAACAGCAAACAAAAGTAAATGAATGCCTTCATCCCAATCTTTGCTAATATCAAAGCAATATGATCGAATCATATTCTTTAAGGTCTGATGGAATCTTTCTAAGGCCCCTTGGCTCTCAGGATGATAGGCAGAAGATTTAAATTGTTTAATGCCCAATTCGTGCATAGCTTGCTGGAAAATTCCAGACATGAAATTTGACCCTTGATCCGATTGGACAGATTTGGGAAGGCCAAATTGAGTAACAAACTTTATTAAAGCTTTTACTATAGTTTTGGTTTTAATATTCCTCAAAGGAATTGCCTCTGGGAATGTTATTGACGCAAACATAATGGTCAACAAATATTGGTTGCCTGACTTGGTCTTAGGTACCTGACCAACACAATCTACCATAATTCTGCTAAATGGTTCGTCAAATGCAGGAATTGGTTGCAGACGAGCCTTAGGTATCTTCTGAATGGGTTTTTCTACCATTTGACATGTATGACAAGATGTACAAAATTTACAAACATCACTTTTGATTTCTGGCCAATGAAAGTGAGTCAAGATCTTGTTATAAATTTTATTTATCCCTAAATGACCAGCCATAGGAGTTTCATTGGCCAAACTAAGTATTTCCTGTCTCTAAGATTTTGGAACTACAATCTGATAGTTCACTGACCACTCGTCATTATAAGGTACCTCGGGAGGTCTCCATTTTCTCATAAGAATTCCATTTTTAATGAAATAACAGACAGGTACTTCAGTTGCTTCAGTTTCAATAATGGCCCGCTGAAACAAACAGGAGATCTCAGGATCTTTTTCCTATTCGACGACAAGTGATTGTCGTTTATCACCCTGGTTAGATAAAAGAGAATGATTATTTAAAAGAGGATCACTGTGATCAATACCACCTGACTGATCCAAATAAGAAGTGAAAATGACCTCATCAAAAGCCTGACCATTACATGTGTCAGCTAAAGGAATATTTTCCTGATCAAAATCATTCTCAAGAGCTTTCTTTAACATAGCTCTGGTAACTGCACAAGCTGGATATAACTCAGGGTATTCTTTTTCAATAGGATAAACTTTCTGATCCAAAGAAGGCTTGTCAGTTACAAGTGGATTAACCACAACCTTTTCTCCAGCTAGGTCGTTGCCTAGCAACAAATGAATGCTCTCAACGGGTAAGTTAGACACTATTCCGACTGTCACAGTTCCTGAAACTAAGTCTGATGACAAATTTACAGAATGGAGAGGAACATTAATAAAGCCTCACTCTACTCCCTGAATGCGAACAGTCTCATTAGAACAGGACTTCTCAGAAAAAGGCAAAATACCTGACACTAAATGACTCTGGGAAGTTCCTGTATCCCTTAAAAGTTTAATAGGGATAGGATTGGCCGAATCACCCAAGAGTGATAGAGAACCCTTCGACATGAATGGTTCATAATTCTCCATAATAAAATCAGACTGGAGTTTATTATACCCAACAAATGTATTGCTTTCAATACATGACCGTGACCTTGACCTCTTAGAAGTAAGAGCATTTGGAATAGGTCTATGTTGATTCTGATGCCTATATTTCAATTTAAAGCAATCATAAATGATGTGTCCTTTTTTCTTGCAACAGGAACACGTAGGCAGAGACAAGGAATTTGAATCAAGTTTATCAGAAGCTTGATTTTTAGAAGTTGTGCCAGATTGAATTAAGGAGGAGTCGTATTAGGCTGAAATACCTTTCTACCAGTAGACGGCTGAGTGAAAGGTTTGCTTACAACAGGAACTTTATGAGTTAAAGAATACTCATCAGCAGCAAGAGCAGCATTCTCTAAGGTTTCAATCTTATGCTCCTCACAATGAGTCTTAATGTCATTATGAGAGCACTTCTTGAACTTTTCAAATTGCCTTTATCTTTCTTCCATCTCTTTTTTAATTTGGAAATGATTTGCTTCCCTTTTTTCTTTAAATTGTAACTCCATTTGTTCTTTCTGTAACTGCCTTTGTTTATCATTCTCTCTTGCTTCCTTTTCCATTTTTTCTACCTCAAATTCAAGCTGTTTTATCGCTAAATCAACTTTTTTTTTAACTCGACTTCTATATTGTATTTCATTTTCAAAATTACTAAATATTCCTGAGTGAAATGCAGAACTTATCTACTTTTCATGATATTGTAAATGAAAGCCTGTTGTTTTCACTTAAGATTTCACACAAAATGTAAAATAGTATTTGGGATTTAGAAACTAGGAGAATTTAAATTTCAGAAAACAATTTTCTGAAATATTTAACCAAAATTCATATATCCAAGGACGAGCAACCCAATTTTCTTTGTTACGTGACAAGGGCTCGTAGTCAGTAACAATGAAAAGAGTGAAAGCCAATAAGCTTTGCATATTTTAACAAAATAATTTTCCCTAGAAAACAATGTAAAAATTGGTAAATAGGACTTACGGTTTGTGAATATACTCACAAATTTAATCCTAAGAATGAAAAATACAAGTCCTATCACTAAATAGTTCTATTAGGGTCCAGGTTCGAATCTCGACGACACACAAACAGGGAAGGCGATGACGTCAGATGTGGTCCAATGAACGAATATCAACAATTCCTCAATTGAATCACAGTTTTTGTTTCCGAATAATTCCAGAATAACTTTCCATTAATATCTTTCAGAATTTTTTTATAAAAAAATCGACTTGGTGAGTTTCCAGGAGAATAAATTATTAAATAGAAAAAACAGATGAAAAACAAACAATCTGGCAACAAATAAAAAAAAAAACACCTTGTTCCTTCAAGATGTCAAAACGACTCTGCCAGAAGAATATTAAGAATGCGTATTTAAACCCCCAAAACATCATTTCAAGTCTCGCGAGATGGGTCATGTGGTCTCTTACTGCAAGAGATCTATCACGTACGCCAGTGTAGCCCCACTTACGAGCAAGTAATAAAGCAACGTTGTTTACACATAGTGATCACACAATCATAGTATGACCCTGATACTGACCAATCATTTTAACTGCCTGTTTACGTTCTTGCCAACCCAAGACGAACTAGGTTAACTAAAAATAATTCTCATGTAACACGTTTTACGTCTTAAATAAACAACATTTGCTAAAAGAAAATATTGAATTACTGAAAAAGAATTTCGAATCCTTTCAATAATCATTATCATAAAATGTAGTGAAACAAAAATAAAATAAAAAGAATTGCAAAACTAACACACAAACAATTTAATTACAAACACGTAACACTTCCCCCATAAAGAAAAAAAGAAAGATTTATATAATAAAGCTTTCTTTTTACCATATGTAAATTATACATGAGGCAAAAAAATTACATGAAAATTCTATTGAATTATATTAAGTGGATATGAAATAATATTTATATACACGGGAAAGTGCATTTGCAATCAAATTGTCTTTTCCATTGATGTGCCTGATGTTCAGATTATACTCATGGAAAAACAAACTCCACCTTAATAATCTTTGATTTTTATTTTTCATCTTGTCGATGAAAGTAAGGGGGTTGTGATCACTATACACAACAACCGGAGAAGGTGCTGAGCTAATGTAAACCTCAAAATGTTGTAATGCCAAAATTAAAGCTAAACATTCCTTCTCGATTGTTCAGTAATTGCTTTGGTGCTTATTTAATTTCTTAGAGAAATAGCACACTGGGTGATTAATACCATTACTGTCTTCTTGTATCAATGCTGCTCCAACCACAACATCACTTGCATCCACAGACAATTTAAAAGACTGATTGAAATTTGGAGCTGTTAAAACCGGCACACTTTTGAGTATTGCTTTTAACCTATCGATAGCTTCCGGACATTTTTCTGTCCAGAGAAACTTATTTCTCTTACTCAACACATTTGTCAGAGGTTCAGCAATATTGGAAAATTTGGAACAAAACTTTCGATAGTATCCGGCCATACCCCCCAAAAAAAAATTAAATGCTTTTTACTGACAGGCACAGGAAAATCAGAGATAGCTTTAACATTAGCATCAATAGGTTTTACTTGACCATGTCCCACAATATGTCCTAGGAAAGTTACACAAGCACGGCAGAACTCATTTTTAGATAAATTGATTGTCAAATTAGCATCAGTGAGTCTTTCAAAGAATTTCCGAATCGTGGCTACATGTCCTTTCCAGGTGTCGTTGTAGATGATGACATCATCAATATAAGCATCAGAATTATCTAGACCGGAAGTAATCATATTCATCAAGCGTTGAAAGGTACTTGGAGAACCCTTCATCCCAAACGGCATTACTTTATATTGATAGAGTCCATCTGGAGTCACAAACGACGAAATTTCTTTCTCTCTTTCCGTAAATGGAATTTGCTAAAATCCTTTGAGAAGGTCAAATTTGGTGACGTACTTGGCATTTCCAATTTTATCAATGCAATCATCGATCCTTGGTAACGGAAATGAATCTGTTTTAGTCACGCTGTTCACCTTTCTATAATCAGTGCACATACGGAAAGTTTTATCCGGTTTCGGAACAAGTGTGCATGGTGAACTCCAGGCACTTTTACTGGGCTCTATGAAATCGTTCACCAGCAAATACTGAATTTCCTTTTTCAAGTATTCCTGTTTGAGAGGGTTCATCCTGTATGGGTGTTGTTTCACAGGTTTTGAATCTACAATTTCAACGTCATGAAAAATTTTGTTTGTCCTCGTAGGACTATCCGGAAACAAGTGCTCATATTCGAATAATAACTGTTTAAGTTCATTTCATTCTTGTTGTTGCAAATGTAAAAGTTTCTGGTCTATATCTGTCATAATCTCCGAATCCCGAAGATTTGTTGCTCCAAGATCAACGGTGTCCAATTCAATTTCTTCACTTAAATCCTCAGTTGGTGGGACAGGTACAACTAAATTAATTGTATGATTTGCTTGGCTATCTCTGTCAATATACTCCTTTAACATGTTAATGTGGCAAAGTTGTTTTTGTTTTAGCCTACCAGGAGTATTTATGATGTAATTTAAATCATTTACTTTCTTTTCAACCGTGTATGGACCGTAATACTTGGCTTGAAGGGGATTTTGTGGAATGGGCAAGAGAGCTAGAACTCTATCACCAGGCTGAAAACTCCTATCCCTTGAGCTTTATTATATCTTGATTTCATTCTGGACTGAGGATAGCGCAGATTTGCTCTTGTGACCTCACAAGCCTTTAACAATTTGTACTTAAAATCAGAAAAATAGTCAAGAAGATTGAGCTCAGTGTCTTCATTTGAAAGAAGTTCTCTTTCAACAACTTCAAAGGTCCACGCACAGTATGTCCGAAAACTAGTTCAAAGGGACTGAATCCTAAAGATTCTTGAACGGACTCCCTAACAGCAAACAAAAGTAAATGAATGCCTTCATCCCAATCTTTTCTAATATCAAAGCAATATGATCGAATCATATTCTTTAAGGTCTGATGAAATATTTCTAAGGCCCCTTGGCTCTCAGGATGATAGGCAGAAGATTTAAATTGTTTAATGCCCAATTCGTGCATAGCTTGCTGGAAAATTCCAGACATGAAATTTGACCCTTGATCCGATTGGACAGATTTGGGAAGGCCAAAAATTGAGTAACAAACTTTATTAAAGCTTTTACTATAGTTTTGGTTTTAATATTTCTCAAAGGAATTGCCTCTGGGAATGTTATTGACGCACACATAATGGTCAACAAATATTGGTTGCCTGACTTGGTCTTAGGTACCTGACCAACACAATCTACCATAATTCTGCTAAATGGTTCGTCAAATGCAGGAATTGGTTGCAGATGAGCCTTAGGTATCTTCTGAATGGGTTTGTCTACCATTTGACAAGTATGACAAGATGTACAAAATTTACAAACATCACTTTTGATTTCTGGCCAATGAAAGTGAGTCAAGATCTTGTTATAAGTTTTATTTATCCCTAAATGACCAGCCATAGGAGTTTCATTGGCCAAACTAAGTATTTCCTGTCTCTATGATTTTGGAACTACAATCTGATAGTTCACTGACCACTCGTCATTAGCAGGTACCTCGGGAGGTCTCCATTTTCTCATAAGAATTCCATTTTTAATGAAATAACAGACAGGTACTTCAGTTGCTTCAGTTTCACTAAAGGCCCTCTGAAACAAACAGGAGATCTCAGGGTCATTTTCCTATTCGACGACTAGTGATTGTCGTTTATCACCCTGGTTAGATAAAAGAGAATGAGTATTTAAAAGAATATCACTGTGATCAATACCACCTGATTGATCCAAATAAGAAGTGAAAATGACCTCATTAAAAGCCTGACCATTGCATGTGTCAGCTAAAGGAATATTTTCCTGATCAAAATCATTCTCAAGAGCTTTCTTTAACATAGCTCTGGTAACTGCACAAGCTGGATATAACTCAGGGTATTCTTTTTCAATAGGATAAACTTTCTGATCCAAAGAAGGCTTGTCAGTTACAAGTGGATTAACCACAACCTTGTCTCCAGCTAGGTCGTTGCCTAGCAACAAATGAATGCCCTCAACGGGTAAGTTAGACACTATTCCAACTGTCACAGTTCCTGAAACTAAGTCTGATGACAAATTTACAGAAAGGAGAGTAATACTAACAAAGCCGCACTCTAATCCCTGAATGCGAACAGTCTCATTAGAACAGGACTTCTCAGAAAAAGGCAAAATACCTGACACTAAATGACTCTGGGAAGTTCCTGTATCCCTTAAAATTTTAATAGGGATAGGATTGGCCGAATCACCCAAGAGTGATAGAGAACCCTTCGACATGAATGGTTCATAATTCTCCATAATAAAATCAGACTGGGGTTTATTATACCCAACAAATGTATTGCTTTCAATACATGACCGTGACCTTGACTTCTTAGAAGTAAGAGCATTTGGAATAGGTCTATGTTGATTCTGATGCCTATATTTCAATTTAAAGCAATC
>JAECUM010031872.1:0-38089 GCA_016617855.1 Megalonaias nervosa
CTAATGACCAATATTAGAACCAAGCTCTACCTGATACAAACTAGAGTCTAGTCTAATGACCAATATTAGAACCAAGCTCTACCTGATACAAACTAGAGTCTAGTCTAATGACCAATATTAGAACCAAGCTCTACCTGATACAAACTAGAGTTTAGTCTAATGACCAATATTAGAACCAAGCTCTACCTGATACAAACTAGAGTTTAGTCTAATGACCAATATTAGAACCAAGCTCTACCTGATACAAACTAGAGTTTTAAAACATTCTGAATCTACACATGAAGAAGGTTTATATGCAAATTTTCATCATCCTGACATCACTTTATCAACAAGATTGGAAAGCTGAAAGGAACTGTGCATGACTAAAGAGAATATCAATAGGAATTTCCATATCTGATACAGAATCACAGTAAATCTTTATGGGACAATACTCTACTGACCCCATATGTCCAACCACTGTAAAAAAACAGTATCTTTTTGACCATGTATGTCCAACCACTGTAAAAGGCAATATCTTTTTGACCCTGTATGTCCAACCACTGTGAAGAATAATACTCTTGTAACCCTCTATGTCCAACCACTGTCAAGGATGATATCTTTTTGACCCTGTATGTTTAACCACTGTAAAGGACAATACTCTAGTGACCCTGTATGTCCAACCACTGTAAAAGACAATATCTTTTGAACCTGTACATCCAACCACTGTAAAGGAAAATATCTTTGTGACCCTCTATGTCCAACCAATGTAAAGGACAAAATTTTTTTGTCCCTGCATATCCAAACACTGTTAAGAACCATGCCTTTTTGACTTTGTATGTCCAACCACAGTCATGGTAAATACCTTTTTGAGGCTGTATGATGTATCTGTGTGTGTGTGTGTGTGTATGTATGTCAGAGTTCAATGACACACCAGCATAATCCAGGCTATATAGTGCTGAATAGGCTTAGGCATCTCATAAAATGCACAAAGTGAAAAGTACAAACAGTTAAAATCCTTATAATACATTTTATATAAACCTAACTCTTTTTAAAAGTGCAAAACCTTATTATGGAACATAATAACTAGATGCATCCCAAGTTAAAATGACTGCATCCACTTATCACCTTGACTGACACACAGGTTGGAACATCAGGCCCATTCTACAACCCTGAGCCACAAAACCGCTAAAAAAGCACACAAACTTGCCATCCCATGATGCAACAAGCAAAAGATGGTCTATACCACTGGCTGGCATCCCATGATGCAACAAGCAAAAGGTGGTCAATACCACTGGCTGGAACCATAAGTAGAATAAACAGGGTAAACCTTTACACACTAGCTCATTTTGTCATGGCAGATTTTGGTCTACATAGTTTCTAGTTAGACATAGTGTACATAAGTAAATATGCAACGTTCATAAAGAAACAATTTGATAGTGTAGGACATAGTACCTGATTGTTTCATTTTCCCCATTACACGGGTAATTTCTGTGAGAGCTGCAGTCCCAGAGAGTGGATCTATTGCTCCAAACACCCAGGCATCATGATGGTTGCCTAGCAACATATACCTATCTGGAAATAAAAGGGTAATTATGTTATTATCATAAAGGATAGATACTCCAATTTGTAAAATTCCTTCACATACTTTGATAGGTAATATTTATGAAAATCTTTTCTATGTAAGCAGTGTTACAAAATGAAAAGGGAAGGAGGAATGGAAGAGTTGAAAACCACTTTTCAAAAAACCCCACTACACATCAGATGCATATTCCACTGATCAAACATAAAACCAGTCTGGATTATCTACACCTGAGGTACAAGTTTAATTGCACTAATTAACACAAAACATGAAACCAGTCTGGATTATTTACACCAGACATAAAATTTTAATTGCACTGATTAACATAACATATTAAAACCTGTCTGGATTATCTACATAAGACATAAAATTTTAATTGCACTGATTAACATAAAACATGAAACCAGCCTGCACTATCTACATCATGTATATTTTTTTGTTGCGAACTACTATATTAGTGTCATTTAATATTTGTGAATCTTTGATTTCAGCATCTAAGCAATATACAACTATTAGTGAATTACTGATGTGCAGAGAAAAATAAAAGGTTTTATATTTCTTAAACAAAAGTGATATGTACTCACTAACACTATGCAAAAACAAAGGAAATTAGGTGTGGCCCTTGATTCCAAATGAAATTATGTGTGTCCCTTGAATCCAAATGAAATTATGTGCGTCCTTTGATTCCAAATGAAATTATGTGTGGCCCTTGATTCCAAATGAAATTATGTGTTTCCCTTGATTCCATATGAAATTATGTGTGTCCTTTGATTCCAAATGAAATTAAGTGTGGCCCTTGTTTCCAAATGAAGTTAAGTGTGTCCTTTGATTCCAAATGAAATTATGTGTGGCCCTTGTTCCCAAATCAAATTATGTGTGTCCTTTGATTCCAAATGAAGTTATGTGTGTCCTTTGATTCCAAATGAAATTATGTGTGGCCCTTGTTTCCAAATGAAATTATGTGTGGCCCTTGATTCCAAATGAAATTATGTGTCCCCTGAATCCAAATGAACCATGGAATTATGTGTGGCCCTTGTTTCCAAATGAAATTATGTGTGGCCCTTGTTTCCAAATGAAATTATGTGTGTCCCTTGAATCCAAATGAAATTATGGACCTTGATTCCAAATGAAATTATGTGTCCCTTGATTCCAAATGAAATTATGTGTGGCTCTTGATTCCAAATGAAATTATGTGTGGCCCCTGATCTGTGGCCCTTGATTCCAAATGAAATTATGTGTGGACCTTGATTCCAAATGAAATTATGTGTGCCCCTTGATTCCAAATGAAGTTATGTGTGTCCTTTGATTCCAAATGAAATTATGTGTGGACCTTGATTCCAAATGAAATTATGGACCTTGATTCCAAATGAAATTATGTGTGTCCCTTGATTCCAAATGAAATTATGTGTGCCCCTTGATTCCAAAATTAAATTATGTGTGGACCTTGATTCCAAATGAAATTATGTGTGGACCTTGAATCCAAATGAAATTATGGACCTTGATTCCAAATGAAATTATGTGTCCCTTGATTCCAAATGAAATTATGTGTGGCTCTTGATTCCAAATGAAATTATGTGTGGCCCCTGATCTGTGGCCCTTGATTCCAAATGAAATTATGTGTGGACCTTGATTCCAAATGAAATTATGTGTGCCCCTTGATTCCAAATGAAGTTATGTGTGTCCTTTGATTCCAAATGAAATTATGTGTGGACCTTGATTCCAAATGAAATTATGGACCTTGATTCCAAATGAAATTATGTGTGTCCCTTGATTCCAAATGAAATTATGTGTGCCCCTTGATTCCAAAATTAAATTATGTGTGGACCTTGATTCCAAATGAAATTATGTGTGGACCTTGATTCCAACACAAGGGGATCATCAAAGAAGATAACAGTAATCACTGTTAGCAGTGAAATTATTTTTCAGTTGTGGAGAAAACCAAATAATATCCACAGGTCCATCTAATCAAAGACATTAATTAGTAAAACATAATGAAATGGTGCCTGCCAATATTTTATCCTGGTTGTGACCATCTGTATAGCAACCAATAAGGTACAGCAAAAAAATTTGTACCATGGTATACTGCAGTATTTCTTAACATACTGTGATATGTACTACGGTATACTGCAGTTACATTTGGCCACAATAATTCAATGTTCTGGGGCATGGGTCGGACACCTTTATGTTTAATTTCTGTCTTTCAATGGTTGGAAAAATATTTTGCACTGATTTGTAGGAAAATAACACCATTTTATATCTATGTGATTATTTGGAACAAATATTAATTATCTTGTGATAAAAGAAAAGAAAATATTTCAGCTCAAAAGAAAATCAGTCCCACTCCAACTCTGCATATTATATGGCCAACACCTTAAAGTAGAGGAATTGGATTTGTGTATGTTAAATGTTGTAACTAAAGTTGGACGATTAAGCTTGTACTATAGCTGATACTGTTAAAGACATTGTGCTTACATTCAAAAACCTACTGATCAAAATCGAAAGTGCTGATACCGAAGCCAACAATTTACTATTGACACTATTGGCATAATAGGGAGAAAACAGTAAGCATAAAACACACTTACTCAACAAATGAGAAAATATTTAGTGGATTTGAGAAAATTATGTACAGTTCAGACTGAAACAAAGTGCGTTCCTGAAAATCATAGAATGATTTGCAGCCTGACAAGGAATAAATATACATAACATACATATGTAAATAACTAAAACATGACATGTGGGTTTTTTTGTTTCTTTTTTCATTGTTCAGTGTCCCTTCTCTGTGTTGTTATGGCTACAGCTGGAAACAACATTAAATGGGTGCACAGTTCAAAAGTATTTTTTCTCCGATTTCTTTAACCTTTTTGTTTAAGGTCATTGAGCACAGATTTCAGCACTTTGTGGCAATTAACAAACTCATCTGAATGCTGTAACCATAGTTACTCTCCCTTAATTTTCCTGCCTATAGCAGTACTGTAACTAGTAAGAGTGTCTGGTTCAAAGTGCAAACCATCTAGTTTCATGAAAGTAATCAGGCACCAATTTAAATGTCTAATTAAACAGGGGTAAGGTAAAGTTTTCTCCAAACATGGAAGCATTTCTAACCATGCCTGTAATCTTGACATGACTCCCTAAGTCTTTCTTATTTTATCTTTATTTAACAGTGGCAAAGTACTTGGTCTAACCCTCTCTTTCGTGTTTGGTGTCAGTTGGAAACACAAGCTTCATTTAAAAATTAATTGTCAACATACTGTTAAAAATACTGTTGCCAATCTCAACTAACTCTAATTTCTCAGCAGAAATACTTTTAAACTCCTCGTTGCTACTTATGGTACTCCCCCATTATCCCCAGTAGCAAAAGCACCATTTTCACCTAATATTAAAATTCCAAATGTGACATTTTTTGAATAGTTTAAAATGTGTCTCAATAAATCATTCCTGATAGTTCGTAAGTCGACTTTTCTTGAATATTTAAAGTTGTAAATGTAGTTCAGGCTGGATGTGAAACATGGAAATTTTAGTTGTGTGATACATAGACAAAACTACATGTTTTCTTCTGAGTGGATGGAAAGAACAATTGGACATGCCCAAGGAATGTCGAGGCCGTCAAGCTGAGACGTATGTTCCTACATAGTATCAAATTAATTTAAGTATATATTTTTAAGAAAGTGAAGATTCTGTCTCTTTTTAACATGAGGACTAGAATTTTAGTATTTATTTGCATATATTTTAACATTCAATTTCTAAACAATATTGCAATATTGTTCTCTTTTTTGCTGCTCTTTTTCTCTTTATTTTCTACTTAAACAGTCACAAGAATTTATAATGTGATATGTTTCATTTGATGAAAAAGTTTCAATAACATCATAGCAAGATATAATTCTTCTAAATTTGCATCACAATCAAAACAGCTGCTGCTCGCTGTGAGCCATTTACCTTCATGTTGCAGTTACAGGGCTCATTCAAGTCAAGTGTTTGTGGGGGGGAGGTCTCCAAAATTTCAAAAGGGCCCTGACTTTCCTCAAATGGCACCAATGCAAAAGTCTATGTGTCTACTTACTCAAAGTGTGCATAATACCCAATAAATGTGGGCAAGAATAAAACAATGGTCAAATTTTAAGTAACAAGTGACTTTACATTTGTATTTTTTTTTTAAACCTGGGGGGTTCCTGAAAACCTGCACCCACCTTACATCCAGCCCTAAGTTTTATCCTCAGATTTACTAAACCAATTCGATTCTGCTGTAAATGAAATAGACAAATTATAAGTTTCTCCACTTAAACTTTCTTCTTAAAAATATATAATTCCAAAGATCATATTTTTTAAACTCTGCAGCTGAAATGGATTTGGTTAAGTTTGGTATTTTAGATGATTTATACTGTGGAATGTATCTTGGGAATTAAACATCGGGTAACATTTTCTCCAAGTGTGGGGCATTTCCAATCATGTCTTGGATCTTGACATTGCTCTCAGAGTCTTTCTTACTTCGTCTGGATTTTAAAAATTTCAATACAAGATTTCAGCAGCAAAGTACTTGCACTCTGTCAGTCTATCTGTCTGTCTGTCTGTCTCTCTCTCATGTTTAATGTCCATTTGAAACCTCACTGTCAAACATTATGTCCACCTCAACTAACTCTAATTTCTTGGCCTAGATACCAGTCAGTACTTATGATACTCTCCTATTATCCCCCAGTGGCAAAAGCATCCATTTTCACCCAATATGACTGCATTTCTTAGCATGTTTTAATAATTTAAAATGTGCAGCAATAAATCATTCCAGATATTTTAAAAAGCGGACTATTAGTTGATATTTCAAGTTGCATTAGTAGTTCCATTCTGGGTGTGTGATAGGAAAATTTTAGGTGTGCAATATGGAATGACCGAATGAACATCTGTATCACCGGCCAGATCAACCACCTGAATTACATGCAAGTTACAACATGAAGGGTCAGTCTTACTCATGATGGCATTCTCTTTCATTGCCAAGAACCGTCTCCCTTCTATGGGTAACCAAACTTTTGCCATGAAACCTCTGTCTCATCTGGACACATCAACTGAAGGCCAACTACAAGACCCGGTCCAGGCTTTCATGTGGTACCTTAATAGAACAGACAAGAAGATCATGACTCTTTCTACTTCTAATGAAAGGACAGGCTGTCTCGTCCTGGAGTAAGGTGGCTATTCACTCAGCATATAGGGAAATAGCCCCAGCTCAAATGAACTTATTATACACCACGAGGTTCAAGCAGTTGCCACCAACTTAGCATCAGACCAGAATTGTTCGCTAACTGTCATCATTCAGGATGTGGAATGGAGATCGGAGTCCACATTCTCAAGCTTTTATCTCCAAGATCTGTCATCCTAGAGGCCCAATTTGATCTGGTAGGACCTATATCTGCATCTCAACAGGTCAAACTTCCAGATTGATTGACAGCTTCTTAAGATGTGACTTCTCAACTTCTGGTGGATTTGTGGGGGGAATTTTCCCTTTTGAAGCCATGCCCCAACAGATGGAGTCCCCTCCAGTCCAGTTGTTGTTGTTGTTGTTGTTGTGGGGCTTAACGCCATTTTTCAGCACACGATAGGCTATACATGGCGGCCAGTATTAATGGTGGAGGAAGAAACCGGGAAATCCGCAGAAAGAACCACCGACCCACGAGAAGCTACTGGCAAGCTTTCTCACATATCCACATTCACCGAATCCTAGACTCGAACCCACGCAGACAGAGGTGAGATGGCAGTGATCCGTAACGGAGAGTGCTTTAGACCGCTCAGCCACTCGGGGCCCTCCCTCCAGTCCAGTTATCTAGAAGCTGTCTCATATACCTAAGGGAACTGCAGATAGTATCTCCAGGGAAAAGGGATGTACCTCCCTCCACCTCTTACCTATTCTCCTGAGGTATTATGATTGGGTAACATATCTGAAGAAGAAACCAATTTTTCCCAGTAAAAAATGTTTCTTCGAGAATACTTACCCAATCATAATACACATACACCCTCACTGCAGTTATACCCATAGACAGCATGTTTTCTGCTCCAATAGTAACTGAGGTAGTTTAAGCTTTGCCTCCAAGTCTTATGATTAAGGAGAGATCACTCTGCCTGACCACCACATAGATTGGCAGACAACTTTTAGCTCCCTTTAGCTGAAAGTAGTATATGGGAAGGCTGGATTTGAGGTAGTAGTAGTTCTCTTAAGGTATTTTGATTAGGTAATGTATTTGAAGAAGAAATACAGAGCATTTTCTACAAGATCATGCAATGACTGCCTTTAATAGTGATGGGGCTAATTTCTCCATTAAGGTCCACAGAGGGAAGTTAGATATTTGTTGTATTGGGACTTTAAAGAGATTGTTGTTTCTGCTTTCACCACTAGAAGAAAACTACCCTCTTCCCTTTGCATGCTTTCAAACTGGCAGGCCTTCATACCTAAGCAGTACTGTTGACCATTTGTTCTGAGAATTTTTTTCCCCTAAGAGCTTGCTTTATGTGATCCAGGTGTGCAGGATCAACAATTCCAGATAAGGCTGGAACACCTGCAATTGTAGTTGCTTAGGAAAGACAATGAATTTCTGGAATCTCTGATGTTAACTTTAACAGATGATTTATCCATAATTATTCCACTTGTTGGAAGCAAACAGGATAAGATGGCAATATGATTCCCTTGCTCTGTGCAAGATTTTGAGGATCAGAATGATTGGAAAGAACGTGCATGCGTCCACACTTATCAAATTTAAGGAAACATAAACTCCTGTGCTTTGGGATCTGGAACTCTAGACAAAGGTTTGTAATTCCAAACCAGAAGGTAAAGGTTTGGGGATTTGGTTCACCCTTGTCTTCTAATTAATTTACAACAGTGGATTTGTCAGATAGGATGAGAATACCCTTTCTCTTGCCATGATTAATTTACCGCAGTGGTGCTGTCAGATGCCCTTACAGAAAGGCATTCATCCTCTGGAGACTAAATAAATGCCCTTAATGAGGCCACACCCCACTGACTTCCCAAATCAAGGGCAGGTGCTTGGAAATGCAGCATGCCATTAGAGGGTGAAACTATTTATTATGTTGGTGTATCAATAATTCTGCCATACCTTTACACGTATTGATTCAAGAGGCAAAGATTTATACAAGCAACTTTAATGTTCAGCAGTACTGAATGATTATTTGTCATTTGCCTTTTTTATTCTTAACCTTGAGAATTCATCAGAGTTATAGCAGGCAGAGGCAGTTATTTCTCTAAGTAAAAAAGAAAATCTATCGACAACACCCACTCCCCTTCTGCAAATTAACAACAGAAAGGTAACTAATGGTTGAAATATAAACCCAACCCCCTCCCCCCCATTACTTGTATCCTTTGAAATGTTCAGTCACTGACAAAATATGACAACATATCAGTGACCGAACATGCTGGCTGGATTTTATAAAATGACAAGGAATCAGCAAGGGAGCAGATTTCTAACCACACTAGCACGAGTTAATCTCCTTGTGTTATGTATAAGCAAAGTGGGTGTTGCCAAGTTTTCTTTTTCACTGTCAGACAAGAGTGAATGTGGTTGTGACAGTTGTTTGCAGAAAGGACAGAGAGATGGATCTGGTTGTTAGTTATCTCTACTCTTAAACCAAGACCTGTTCCAAGTAAGATATTTCCTGCATGAGGAAACTGCACTATTACATTTGTTTTTAAGATAACCTGAACAAGACCTTCTCAGTTAGGCAGTCAACATTTAACAATTTTCAGTAAAGGTGTAATGAAATATCATGTACTGATAACTATCGGACTTATACAACATGGATGTTAAAAGTTCAAAAGTGTGATCTGATGAAGTGAAGGCAAACTAAAATGTTCGTAAAGTACTTAATCACCTCCAGTAGTTTCAGAACCTGCACTTTGGAACTCAATGGCTTCTTTCTAGATCTCTCAACTTGATGTAACTGTTGTTTTGTTTCTTTTTCAATTCCACATGTTGACAATAGTCATTTCACCCACCAAGAGATGTACTCAAATCAGCACTTTTATTTTTATGAAATATATATGTAATTGTTGCCTTTCCTACTTTTTCTAAGAATCTAAATATTTTGTGTTATAGTCCTGTGCTGACTGTTTCAATTTTTGAGAGACAGACTGTCCCTTTAATCTTCAACAAGTTTTTGTTTGTTGGATGATGTTTGGATGCTGGAAACAACAGCCTGAACATACATGCATTTTGCATCAAAAACATGTGCAGATTTAAATGTCCAAGGTCAAGGTCCTGTCAAGTCAATATGGTTCCCGATTAACTCCACTGAATCTAATATGAAATCCAGATCTGGATCAAACCCTTACAAGCCAATATCTAGAATCGAGCCCAACTATTGTATTTTCTTAATGTTGCTATCATTCCAGAAGTCTGTAATTTAAGGGCCATTTCAGAAACACTTGCCATCAAATCATAAAAGAAAACTGGTCTGAGAATGTTGCCAAGGCAGCAGAAAGTTATGGTTGTAGAGTTGGCTTTGAACTATTACACCATATCCTCAAATGTTAACTCCATGAATTTGCTGGAGAATGTGTGGATTGGAATATAAATGTATGCTTAATGAAAATCAAAACTGATTGTGAAATCTCTCTCCTGAACAGAACTGAGAACAACAATGAGAAGAAGTCTCAGTGTCTCCATTCTGAACCAAGGTGCCCAAGACTGACATTGACCTTTGGCACAATCACCAGCCTGGAAGATAATTCTCATGAGTTTACATTTTGAACTATCACCCTTATTGTGAGGAAATTATCAGTTGCTCCAGAATATAAGTTCTGAATCTCCTCTCTCTCTACCTAGCAAAAGGAGCCCTTGATAATTGGAGTGCGATGCTGTTACGACCTGGAGGACTTCCAAAGGAGCCCTTGATAATTGGAGTGTGATGCTGTTAAGACCTGGAGGACTTCCAAAGGTGAATGAGGCAAGGACTTGCCCATATTGGTTATGTGATTGAATTTTTCATTCCACTTGGATGTCTGAAAAGGGTAGCATGAGCATGGTATTATTTTCTGCAGGATGAGGCTGACAGTGAGAGAAAATGAAAAGTAAATATTTGTTATATTCCTGTATTTTGTCATCAGCAACCCTTGGAAACTATTCTCATCTGAGGAAAGTGCTTGAAGGACTGTTTCCCCATTTGATGAATACTAATGGAATACATTTTGTTTCTCTGCTCTCTGCTCTGAAATGAGAGCTGAGTTCTAGGATGTTGGACCTATGCTAGGTCTGTCTTTTCAGCCAGTATTTGGAACTGACTACATGACCATGGCAGAGCAGATTGAATGGTAATGGCTGTAATCTAAGTAGGGTCTTCATTAAGAACAGCAGATATGGCGAGAAAAGCATCTCCTTCTAGAAACTGTAAATTCACTGATGCTGCTATGGAACTAGCAAGTGTATTGTACTGCTCTGCTCAGAACATGCACCATCCACAAGACTGACTCCTAAGCATGACCAGCAGGATTGTCAATGGAAGAGTCTAGGCTGTGTTCAGACTGTCAAAATACAACATGGATAGTACATCAAGCATGTATACTATCACAACAATATTTCAAGCCAATTTTTGTCTGTCTGATTCATACAAACTGAGAAGGGTTTTGATCTTCCCAGGCCCACAATGTCTGCCAACTGGGTGCACACATCTGTGTCAACAATATGGAAAATTGGTGTATAGGTCTTGTAAAAAAAAAAGTCTTGTTCAAATTAGATGGGAGTCTTCATTGCACACAACGGAAGGTCTGTTAACACTTGGGTCTTGAAACCATTTCTGTAAACAATATAATCAATCAGCAATTCAACTAGACTGGGATAACAATTCAAAATCTGGATGGTCTTTCTTGGCCAATAATTTTGATATATGTGGGAATTTTGTTAGTTGTAAATGACAGAGTAGGAGGATGCATGCAAAACATTGTTGGCGGAAGACAGAAAACTATTTTGTTCAATGTGCAGAAAACTGAGGCCTCGGTGTTAGATCATTCATGGAAGATGGTACTTGTGGTGAACATTGTTAGATCATTCATGGAAGATGGTACTTGTGATTGCATGTCCTCAAGGACGAATAACCTGGTGACAAAGATGCCTCCCTAGATGTGTGTGTCAAATAATAATTCTGTCCATACTGTGTTTTCAATTCAAAATGGCCACCATCACTTAATAGGCTTGAGGCAGCTACTCCAAATTTTTGTGCCATATTTTATGACGTGTTTGTTGTCAGTATTCATCTGCATGAGTGCAGAGCTGCCAACCCTCCAGACTCGCAATTAGTGAAAAGTGGATAAAAATTAGCAAATTTTGAACACAATTAGTGAAAAAGTATATCATGATACTAACTCCACCCACTTCAATGGTCAGTACTATATTATATGAAAATCCCAAAATAAAAATAAAACATTATTTACACTGATTAGATGTACTACTTTATTTGCAGCCAAATTTACTGATATACACAAACTTCACGCTATTTGTCATGATATGATGCTGTGGCAGTCTTGAACTTCCTCAATCAAACTATGGTAAATTTTTGTTTTCAAAACAGTTCAGACTTTTTGCCCGCTTTTTAATCTTGGTGACTAAAATTGTTGCAAATTTTCAGCACCTAAGGAGGCAATAAAGGAACTAATCTTTCACTGTTGTTGATCACCAATTGAGAAAGACAGGTTGTGTTCAACAAGAAAGCTCACAATGCTTCAGCATGCAGGACTTGAGTAGGTGGCTTAAAGTACTCCAAAACTGAAATCTGCGGGGGGTGCAATAGCAGTGTTCTTTTTCACATCATTCTACCACATGCCCACAGGGGCTCGTATCAATGCTAACAATTTATCTGTCATACATGTACTATATAATATTACTACATGGTACATGTACGACAGGTAAATTGTAAGCAACAATACCAGCACTTGTGCACATTCCCAACTGTAAAATTCGCAGCACACTACTGTGCGAAAAGCATAATGTACATCAATGTTTGATGGCTGAATGCTGGGCCAAATTTTGGTGCACTTTTTGTGGAATATAAATCTTTTTCCTTGGAGGTGAAAACATTTAACTGCAGTGTAGCTTAATTACGAAATAGTATTAATCCAGAAGATGAAACGTTGAATGGTGAACGATTAGTGGTGTCAGTGCAGGCAAGGAAAACTGTGAACTCAACCTAAATACGGTATATACTAATTTTTCAAACTCAAAAATGCCAACACTCGAAAAAGCTGTCTTCATGTTTCCCAAACTCTATGTGCTTTTTGCTACCAATGTGCTTCCTTACATTGTCCCTGCCACCATGCCCAATACTACAATTTGTGGCACACTGTGTGCAAAAAGCATGATGTATATCATCGGTATTTGATGGCTGAATGCACAGCCAATTTTTGGTATATTCAAAACTAAACTTCACTTTTTGTGCAATACATTTCTTTTCCCTTGGTGGTGAATACATTTTCAAGATGCAATGCTGAACAATAATTCAAATCAGTGTTGGCGGCGCATGCACGGAGAAAAATTCCAGTTAGGTCCCTGTTTCTTTCAAAAGCATTTGTAAAACTACTCTTATGCATATAGATTAAAATACGCTAAAATGCTTGCTACCAGGCCAACTGTACCAATCGGCTACAGGTGAACTAACATTGCGACTAGCAGTACTGGACTGTTTCGGCAACTGCCGATATCAAGACTAGCACTTAACGGGAAAATTTAAGATAATTGAGAATTGGGAATTTGTGAATTTTTTTGCATGTGGCATGAATCTGTGAATGGCTGTAGAAAGTCATGCAATTCACACCCAAACTGTGAGGGTTGGCTGCTATGTGAGTGATTTTCAATGCAATGGCTGTTCTTTTGGCACATGTTTCTTCATTTACTTGTTTTGGAAAAGAAAACAATTATACTTCTTCATAGTCATTTTGCAACACAGCTACAAATGCCTTTTGTTTGAACATGATGTCATCACATTAAGCTCACCAGTCAACCAATTTATGCTAGGATGGACCCTCATTAATTGCATAAAATAACTATTCCTTGGCACTCCATACTACATTGTGCACTATACTTAATGACCTAGAACTACATTCATCTTCACTTAAATGTAAATGGCAGTGAAAAAAGAAATGTTGTTTCAAAGCCAACTGGCACAAGACAGGAAGAAAAATTCCAGTTATCTCCCTTTCACCATTTCCTTCACAGCAATTTGAAAACTCCAGAGGTAATTTGGATAACTTAATTCAAATTCCTCTTAAATCATCTTCCTTGAAGTCTGAGCAATCAGTACGACCACCAGAAAGGCACACAGAAATAGTTATTTTTATCAACGTTCAGGATACTGACATCTTTTTCCTAACAGAAATATTGACTAAAACAAATCAGGCTATGAGCCAAAATGTGCAGATCTAACACCTTCCACTTACTCCAACAAGCCATCCCCATGCCACTCCTGCAGAGATGGAATTGATGTCATCACAGAAAACTCTAAAATCCAACATCTTAACCATACAACAACTTTCAATTTTGACCAAACATTGTTTGAACTGGTCTAAACCACACTCAGAATGGAACAATTTAAGGTCAGTCCATTATTTTGCCTCTACAGCCCTCCTCTTAGTAAATAAAACATGCTG
Source organism: Megalonaias nervosa (assembly GCA_016617855.1). Taxonomy (NCBI): domain Eukaryota; kingdom Metazoa; phylum Mollusca; class Bivalvia; order Unionida; family Unionidae; genus Megalonaias; species Megalonaias nervosa. The sequence continues at coordinate 14,181 of JAECUM010031872.1, forward strand.
ACTGAATCTCTCTTTTTGAAACAATTTCATGACCTCCCCGAGTATGGAAATTTGATAGGTGTCAACCTGATTATTCTTGGAGATTTCAACTTTCACTGTGACTGTCCTGGAATCCCAAAACACATAAAAAACTCCTAGATTCTATTCACATTTTCAACCTCAATCAGTTAGTTAGCCAACCCACCCATAAACACAGTCACATTTTATTCATAGATCTGATGATAATATTCTTTAGTCTTCATTGCTATCCCACAAACTTTCTTCAGATCACCTCTGCATTATATGTCCCTACCCTCCGTTCTTGTTTGCTACTAAGAGAAACCTCTATATGATAAATAGAACTCAATTTATGCATGACAAACCTAATAACTTTGTTACCTCCAACAGCAGTACAACTTAACAAGTATCTGCATTTATTGCTTGACAAACATGCCCCAGCAACCAAGTGCAGGGTATCAATTCAAAAGTGTTATCCATGGAATAGCAGTGTCAGGGACTAGCAGACTGCTAGAAAAGAATGCCATAAGGCTGAAATGATTTGGCTCTCCACCAGCCTCTCTATTCATATGCAGATCAATAAAACTGCTAAGAAGAATGTCACAAACATAGTCCATACAGTAAAATCAGCCTACTACAGGATTAAGATCACTGAAAGATGGACCAGCTGCTTCAAGATTATGAACAATGTAAAGTCATGAATGACATATACAAGCTCCAGATGAATGATGATAAAACTGAAGCCATCATGATCACCACACAATGACTTTCTCATTCTCATAGTTTACTTCAAACAATAAACAGCAGCAATATCAACATTAAATTTAAACAGTCAGTACAAAACCTAGGTGTCACTCTTGACTACTCTCTCATTACATCAACATGGACAAATGCAGATGCCACTAAAACACTTGTGTGTTCCATGGTACTTTCAAGACTGGACTATTGTAATTCATTTCTATCTGGTCAGACTCAGTATCTACAACAGAAACTTCTAAAAGTTCAAAACTCTGCTGCTCAGGTTATCCTTTGAGTGCTCACCCTGCTCTGTAACCTTCACTGGCTACCCATTTTATCCAGAATCAAACACACAATCTGTTCACTATGCTATATTTCACTGACTGGCTCATGTCCAATAAACCATATCTGACCTCACCCATTTGCACACCCCATCGAGAAACTTACACTACTCTTCTGACACTCATATTCTCGCTGTTCCCACCTTTAAAACGAAGTCATATGGACAAAGTTTTTTGTATACTAGTGACAACCTACATGGAATGAATTGCCCATAGATCTTAGACACAAGAACACTGTAATTTCATTCAAGAGTGCTCTTAAAACTCACCTGTTTTGACTACAAGAACAGACTTAAAGACCTAATAATGTTTACTTCCTTAATTATTGTCAGCATGTTTTTGTTTTGTAATTTCATGATGTTAGTTTTTATGGTCTTGTCATTGTATACAATTATATGTGTTATCTGATATTGTATATGATTATATGTGTTATCTGATATTGTATATGATTATATGTGTTATCTGATATTGTAAAGTATTTAGAGATTGTCATTGTATATGATTATATGTGTTATCTGATATTGTATAAGATTATATGTGTTATCTGATATTGTAAAGTGTTTAGAGCTTGTCATTGTATATGATTGTGTTATCTGATATTGTATATGATTATATGTGTTATCTGATATTGTAAAGCATTTAGAGCTTGTCATTATATATGATTATGTGTTATCTGATATTGTATATGATTATATGTGTTATCTGATATTGTATATGATTATATGTGTCATCTGATACTGTAAAGTGTTTAGAGCTTGTCATTGTATATGATTATGTGTTATCTGATATTGTATATGATTATATGTGTTATCTGATATTGTAAAGTGTTTAGAGCTTGTCATTGTATATGATTATGTGTTATCTGATATTGTATATGATTATATGTGTTATCTGATATTGTAAAGTGTTTAAAGCTTCTAAAGATTAGGTACTGTACTAAGTCTACATCATTATGATTCTTTTCAGTGTTTCAATAACACTCTGAAATCATTAAAAATGGAATTCTGATAGCTGGCAATGCTAGAATTATTTACCTGGCTCAACACTTCCAGTAATGATTCCAATGATATTATCCACTCTTACAATCTCCAAGTAATTGTTCACTGTCAATCTCACTTTCCTAAAACAGATAAAAGGCATTATCAAACTCATACAGTAAATTAATCTACATGTTCTGGTGTTACAATCATGCAAATATTGTAAATGCCTCCCAAATATTACACCATAAGTTTATCCTTACATATCAAGCACTGGCAAGAGACATAACTCTGATAGCACTAAGCATTATTTATAAGATAAACAAGCATTAATGTGCTTAAATTAAAAGCAATAATTTAACATTGACGTCTGTTAAAACAATCACCAGCATGGTGTGACCAATTAGATGCACCTGCTATTGGACTTTTTCTCAATTAATTCTTTAAGGAAAACTACATATTGTTTTAAGCATTATTAAGGCTACAAACATAACATTAGTTAAGATAAATCTTGTGATTTCGCATATAAAACTACACTGAATCATGTCTCTAACTATGTGGCCGCCATTCTGTTTTTCATCTTACATGGCTGCCATGTTGTTTTTCATCTTATATTCCAATTCCATATTATCTCTCTGATATGAGCGGTACGCAATGATCTATATAAATGACTTGGTGAAATGCTTATAAGCTCAGGCATTTTGTTGTTCATAATAACAGTTTATTACTGAATGCCACACCTACAAGGAATGGTCAACAAATCCTGGGCCAATCTTGTAGCGTATGCCAAGTTTGCCATGCCAACTGCCTGGAGCATCAGGTCCCCCAAGTTCTCTGAAATTTAGAGGAAAGAATTACTACATAATTATGCTAATGTATAATGCAATCAAAATTACAATCAGTATAGACCCAGATCCAACCATACTAACAGGATTTTCTTGTGAATGGCATAACCAAAGCTCAAAAATAGGATAGAACTATGCACAAGGTATCTAAATCTTTCCCCGTAAGTGAGCTGACCAAAGGAGCTAAATGAGTTTTTTAGATATTACATGAAAACTCTTCAGGGCAAGTTGACCTTAAAATAATGAAGCGATTCAATAGCAACAGCTTTCAAAAGACTGCAAAGTTTTCCTGACACTGGATCCTATCTTGCTTGGCAATGTACCTACTTAACATTTCTTTTTATAATAAAGATTTAGCATTAATAAACACTAATAGCATAAAAATTGGTCTTTTGGGGCACAGTTAACAAAGCATTTTCAACTGGAATTGTATTAAATATTACAAAGAGGTGAAGAGAGTAATACCATAGCTAACAGTGATGGTGTGTATCACAAAAGCCATCCTCTCTACAGTCTGTTCAAAAGGGACTTATACAGAAGAAATTCTGTTTAGGGGTCAAAACTCTGCCAAACAATGGCATGGAATGGTAAAAAGTCCAACCAACTGAAGACCACATCAATATTAAAGTGCATGACAAAAGACATTCACATTTTTGCTGAAATCCAGCAAACTATGGTGAAGTTATCTTTTGAAAACCAAAGCCAGGAAGACCAGCAATCAGGGAAATAAATCTTCTAAAAAAACAAGACCAAACCCATAAAAGGCAAATGTAATTCTGTGAAACAATGTTCATACCAAACAGCATCTGAATGTGTTAAATGGTTAACTGAGTTAAGCAAGATACAAGCAACACCCAATATGAAGATATGAAGTTAACTGCAAAGGTCCTAAATGTTTATAAACTGGAATAGAGGAGAAAAAATCCATAAAAGGCACATTTAGGTTTTGAGAGAAAGGAATTATTTTTAGTAGATTACCTTTCTTGGAAAACTACCCAGTCATATTAACATTAGGGGATTACTCTTTGCTACCTCTGAATCCAACCCTCCCTGAAAGAAGAAAAATATCTTTCCATCTATATAATATATAGACAAAGGGAATTACTCCAGTAAAACCTTTCTTGAGAGACCACCTATTTTGATAGACCAGGATCTCCATGCACAGATTTATTGATTATATAGTGTTATGAACTGTTATGAGAGACCATCTGTCTTGAGACCATTTTGGGGAGGGGCAAAAGAAATTATCTTTCAAGAGAGGTTAACTCCTCTTGTTCCCAATTTGGGGGCCACTGGTATTATAGATATGACCAATTAGAGCTACAGCAAAAACCTACAACATGATTCTTGCATGGTAAGGAAGGGTGGAAGGGAATTATAGTAATGTGATTGGGTATTTTTGGATAAATATAATTTACTAAACAATTTGCTTCACTGTCAAACACCTTACCTAATCACATTAACATTAGAAAAACAAAAGGAGGAGAAATTGCGAGAGCTTCCAGTCTCTACTTATGTCACCCTGTTGGAACAAGATTTCTCTACTGAAAGGATGCACTTCACCAAATCAGAGATTAGCACAACTGAAGATTATGTATTTACTCATGTTGGACAATACCTCTGGTCCTTGTCTTACACAAAAAATGCATGAATCCTGCAATTGTTGCAAGGTCATGCCCAGGGCTGTGATTGTGCTATCATGAACAGTGTAGGGCAAACTGTCTGGGCAGCTACCATTGGCCTGATGAGATTCAGCCATCTCCTTTGCATGGATGTGTCACATTAATAGAAGCTGGAGAAAGTATCTAGGCATGCCAGCCAACTGATGCCACTAAGTTTCAAATTAAGACATTGCACTTGAAAGCCATTCTCATGGGAATCACTTGTATTTTGTGAGCCAAACACTTCTTGAGTCATAACTGACCATGTGTGAGTTCGGAGTATGTTGATCTAATAATCACCTTTAGCCAAATGGCATGTACTTGTGGGGCTTATGCCTAAATCAGTAGGAATTGCCTTTGACAGACATCACATACATTTTCCATGCATAACTGATAGCATCTAAGGATGCATACTGGGAGATATTTTTTACCAGTGAATAGAAAAGGCTGCTGGCAATTGACTCTCTGAGAAGAAAACCGCTGAACTGCACAGATCACATATCTTGTTGGACAGTCTGCAGTTAAACGACTGCAGAAAAATATGAAGTCTCCTCCTCCTCCTCCTCCTCATCTTCTATGCCTTGACCTTACAGGCCAGACTGGCTGTAGAGGTAGAGAACATTCAGAAACTGACAAATCCATCAAAATTCTTCAACCATAGCCTTAAAAGTAAACTCAGTTCTCTCCCTTGTCAGGTCTAAGTGCATTAAATCTTCAAGTTTATAGACTCACACAGTTCCAGGCTCTAGCTCCATGTCTATGTAAACATGTCAAAAGACACTTGAAGAGGCATTACCATTGTCACTGCATGGACCACGGTATCATGCCAATGATTTCAACATGAACAAATGGAAAGATTGGTGCATAGGATGGATCTGTTGTTCCAACATGAATGGCAGACATGCTGGTTAAATGGTTTGGACAGGTGTCAATCGTACAGATGGCTGTATGCTTGACTCCACAATGATCATACCAAAGGCATGGTGAAACAGACAAATCTATCAGTGAGATCTCCATATGTTTCCACACTGCATGGCCCACAGGCCTGTATATGGGACAGGTTGCTATAGTGACTGATATACAGTCACTAGGGACTAGGTACTGCTGAAAAGATGTCTGGACAGGCTGGTAAGTAGTGGGGATGGTATTGTACATCATCTGGGTATCATAGGATAGATTATTAAGATCAAGTAAAACCCAACATGCTTGGACTTACAGGCCCAAAGGCTATGCTCAAGACATGTATCGGGATTGGGCTGTCACAATATGGTGAGGACACTCACCCATAAAGTCAAAGTTATCTACTGAGGAAAGACATGGAAGTATAGGAAGGAACTGCCCCAAATTTTATAACTGTACTGTCACCTCTTGCACCAGGCAATGCATCTGTAGTTCAAACAACAGTGTGGAAGAATGTGAGGAAAGCAAAACCACAGCCCCTTGCTCCTCTGATTCAACATAGGTAATGATAGCCTTTTAGTATCATGTCTCAATTTTGGTAGTAAATGGTGGTGATCCCAGCCAAGTCCCAAACTATGGTCACAATTAATTCCATGTTGGGACAGATACTCAATACACTGGACAACTCAATGCAAGACCTGAAGACTGTGGACGAAATATCTTCAGCCTGAAGTGCACAGACACTGCATGTTGTGGACATTTGGTGCAAGCAAGGTACACACCATGCATGTTGTCCTGTTTGGCCTTGAACTTCTTGGATTTGGCACATTTGGTCATCATTGTTTAACTGAAATGACAAGAATAACAAAAATTAATAAATTAACAAAAATGTGTTAATAAGTCGCAACAACAACATTTGTTGCTAACAGAGGGAACAAAAAACATGGAGTGTGTGAAAATGTAATCAACACACATCAGTGACACTTTGTTGGTGCACAAGGTCAGAATAAACAAAGTCTCCAAATGTAACAATATTCACACAAAATACTGATCCAATTCAAAAAAGAAAATTGACTCCCGCATTTAGCAGAATCCTTACCCCACACTATTGGTAAAATTTTGGATGGATGGTGGAAAACCATGGAGAAATTCACAAGATTTTCAGGAGGACTTCAGGATTATGTTGCCAGCTCCAGAACAAAAGCTTAAAACTAGCACAATCTTGCATTGACAAGGGGAGGTAATGGACAAGAGTTACTGCTTTTTGTCTATATGACATAGATGGAAAAGACAATTTTCATTTTTTGGGGAGGGTTGGCTCTGGGAAATAGCAGTGTTCAGTTCCCAATATTCGTATCACTGAGGAATGTATTCCAATGAGAAACAATGTTTTCTACCTATGTGGTTTGTATAACAGAAAGTTGGCATGGCTGGAAACAATGTTTTCTACCTATGTGGTTTGTATAACAGAAAGTTGGCATGGCTGGAAACAATGTTTTTTACCTATATGGTTTGTGTAACAGAAAGTTGGCATGGCTGGAAACAATGTTTTCTACCTATGTGGTTTGTATAACAGAAAGTTGGCATGGCTGGAAACAATGTTTTCTACCTATGTGGTTTGTATAACAGAAAGTTGGCATGGCTGGAAACAATGTTTTTTACCTATATGGTTTGTATAACAGAAAGTTGGCATGGCTGGAAACAATGTTTTCTACCTATGTGGTTTGCATAACAGAAAGTTGGCATGGCTGGAAACAATGGCATGGCTGGAAACAATGTTTTCTACCTATGTGGTTTGTATAACAGAAAGTTGGCATGGCTGGAAACAATGTTTTCTACCTATGTGGTTTGTATAACAGAAAGTTGGCATGGCTGGAAACAATGTTTTCTACCTATGTGGTTTGTATAACAGAAAGCTGACATGGCTGGAAACAATGTTTTCTACCTATGTGGTTTGTATAACAGAAAGTTGGCATGGCTGGAAACAATGTTTTCTACCTATGTGGTTTGTATAACAGAAAGTTGGCATGGCTGGAAACAATGTTTTCTACCTACGTGGTTTGTATAACAGAAAGTTGGCATGGCTGGAAACAATGTTTTCTACCTACGTGGTTTGTATAACAGAAAGTTGGCATGGCTGGAAACAATGTTTTCTACCTACGTGGTTTGTATAACAGAAAGTTGGCATGGCTGGAAACGACGTTTTCTACCTACGTGGTTTGTATAACAGAAAGTTGGCATGGCTGGAAACAATGTTTTCTACCTACGTGGTTTGTATAACAGAAAGTTGGCATGGCTGGAAACAATGTTTTCTACCTATGTGGTTTGTATAACAGAAAGTTGGCATGGCTGGAAACAACGTTTTCTACCTATGTGGTTTGTATAATAGAAAGCTGACATGGCTGGAAACAACGTTTTCTACCTATGTGGTTTGTATAACAGAAAGTTGGCATGGCTGGAGAGATTCATAGTAGTTTGGCGGTTATCGATATAGATAACATCAGTTTAGAAAATCAGAGTTATGGTGTGCCAACAAATCTTTTGTGACTGAAAAGTTTCTCAGAGATCTTATACAATCTTAAAGCCAGTAAGGCAACTGAAGAAAATATTTAAAAATCATGAAGTTGACATTATAATGAAATCTTAAATATTTTCTGATCACAAACATTTAATGTTTAACTGGCCTTCAGAGTACCTTAGGCAGGGTGTTCAAATAAATCTTTATACATACAAGTTGAGTGTTGGATAATCGTTATCAGTAAGAGGCCACAATAATCCACACTAATCCACTGGTATGAGCTACTCATTAACTGATTAAGTAATTGGTGTCAAATCTACAAAAAAAAACACCTTAGGCCATAAAGATACACTCTGAATTTTCATCTTCTGTCAATAAACAAACATATGATAGCACTTTCTTTCATCTTCAGTTTGAGATACTGAATGCCTATATTATTATTATCGTGTGCAGTGCGTGCCTAGCCATTTAACAGTGTCATCATCAGCAACATGCAGAGCCTGCAGTCCACCAGGGAAATTTGTTAGTGGACAGCTGTTCACAATGTGTGACATGGTCTGAAGAGCTCCACAGCAACAGGAAGAGTTAGCAGCCTGGTCCCTCAGACACAGTTGACTGCACAATGACCCTGTCCTGTCCAAAAGTGGTTCAGTGTGGTCCACAGATAATGTGGAAGGTTGAAACCAGGAGGGCAGACAGATGGCTCAGCTATGAGGGAGTGGTTTACAACATCTGTTCAAGACCACTCGATGCTCCATGCTGAAAAAGCTGTCATATCCTCCGGCAATGGACCTAACCAGATTGGGCATCTTGAAGTCAAGCGAATTGCTGGATGTGAGGTGATGTCCATGTACAGTGGAAGTTTCTCACTGGCATAGACCTCAGCCAACACTTTTGTGGTAGCTTCCTGGCAACGCAGATGTGGAGAAGGAATACTGCTGAGTACTGGCAGCCATGGTAAAGGAGTGGGACATAGTGTTCCAGAGATTATGTGCATTGTTGCATTGAGCTGGACATCAATTAACTTAGTATGGGATGATTAAACCCAGACAGAAGTGCAATGCTCGGCTGTCAAATGATAGAAGGCCAGTGCTGATATCTTGAGTGTCTGAGCACTAGCGCCCCAGGTTGTGCCAGCCAGTTTGCAGAGTAGGTTGTTTTGAGTGCTAAGTTTTGCTGCAGTTTTCTTCAAGTGGTTATAAAATGTCAGTGATCTGTCCAGAGTCACAACAAGGTATGTTTGTGTCAGGTTGTGTTTTATTTGTTGCCCACTGAGGACAATACAAAGCTCACAGTTCGCATTTGAATTGTTAAGGTGGAAGATGCTGGAGACTGTCTTTGTTGCACTTGGCTGTAGATGCAATTTCTTTAAGAAGTCTGTCATATCCTCCAGGTCCTTGTTCAGTACCTGCTCAAGCTCAGCAAATGAGTGACTTTGGGTCCCGAGAGCAATGTCATCTGCATACATGAACTTGTTCATTGATATAGACATTGAACAAACATGGTGAAAGAACAGACCCTTGTGGGAGTCCATTAGTCGGATGCCTCCATGAGCTCTCTCTGATGTGCACTCTGAAGTGCCTGTTGCGAAGGAACAGTTCAATAGTCTCAACTATCCAGCAGCCCTGCATGCCAGAACAAGTCATATGCCACTGTTAGATCTAGAAAAACGACTCAGTTTTAAGGTTCCTCTGAAACCCATTTTCAACAAATGTAGTCAGGGCAAGGACTTGATCGCAAGTGCTACGGCCATGCCTGAAGCCTGCCTGCTCAACAGTTATGATATTCTCCAAGTCAGGACCAATTCTTTGGAGAATCAGGCACTCCAGTACCTTAAAACAGACTGAAAGCAAGGAGATCAGTCGATAACTCACTGCACTGTTGAGATCTTTGCCAGGCTTTGGTATCATAATAATCTTTGTCTGGTGCCACAAAGTCAGTATGCACTTTTCCTTAACAACCCAGGTGTAAAAAGCAGCAAGCCATTCTTTTGCCTTCGGTGTGTGTGTGATTTGGATTTTTAATGTAGCTTTAACAAGTTTTCAGTCATATCGTTACGATGTCTGCAGTGTGGCAGTTTATAGTGATGTCTAGCACTGGGGTATCATGCCGCAGACATGTAGCATGATGTCCCACCCAGTCACATTATCCTGACACCATGCTGACCAGTCCTAACACTAACCTCTTAATGCTGAGCGCCAAGCGAGGCAGCTGTTAGTACCATTTTTATGAGTCTTTTTTATGACCCGGCCTGGGATCAAACCCACGACCTCCCGCATCCAAGGCGGACGCTCTAACCACCAGGCCACCAGAGCGGTCTCCTTTTGCCTTCGGGCCAAGATGCTTCAGGAACTCAGGCAGGATGTTATCATATCCTGCTGCTTTGCCTGATTTGATGCTGCATAGCACTGTTTCAAGTTCTATTGTTGTAAATGCCTCTGGAGTATTTTGACCTAGTTCATCTGACTTTCAACAGCAGTATTGTTGCCACTCATCTTGTACTTGACATTGGTACTGTTTCTCCAAGGGTGCTTTTGCGACTTGTAATAATGAATGCCTATGATCTAGTATTATGCTTTGCAGTGGTCTGTGAAGAAATGGGCATTTAGCTGCAGACAGTATTTCTGGTGGCTGACTTTAGCTGTAGGAATATAACAAGTTCAATAAATCCCAACACAACAAAGAAATAAATTGGAATGGTTTTTGTGGAGATTTACTCTTCTGACAAAGATTGTGCAATCACATACATATATTCAAACCAACAGTCACATACACATTTATAAAAATAAACAAAAAAAGAATCTCATTGTAAAGAACATTGCTGATGTATTCTTAAAGGACAAAATGTATGTATGTATGTATATAAAAAATTTATGAATAAATAGAGATAAACAGTTTTATTGATATTTTCATTATGCATAATGCATATTTTTAAAAAAAATAATATATTATACCTTGATATATTATTGAAGAATGTTCAATATTTCATCAGAACTCAAATTATATAACAAAAAATTATGATGTGCATAATACTTATAATCATAAAATAAATATTTTATAAATAATTAATCATAATATATTGAGAATTGATTTTAAAATGCCCTGCTAAAATGCTCTGCTAAAGTAAAGCTATTGGATTCACCATCTTAATACGGTATATCCAAAAGGTCTAAATTCTGAAACTCATTACGACATTCATTACTCAAACTTTTTTTTATTATGTCCCCTGTTTACAATTATTTAAGAATATTTTTATATTATTCTAATTTACAGAATAACTTAACTAGTGAAAGTATAAACTAATATCATAAAAATAAGTTTACTAATTCTTTAAAAATGAAAGGACATTTTAAAATTAATTCTCAATATATCATAATTATTTATTTATAAAATGTCACTATTCCCATTCACAAATGCATATATGGTATGTACTCTGTATATCTGTTTCATGACAGTATTCATTACACAATAATTGCATCTTGTTACGTGTCTAGGCTCTTACAAAATGTAACAGAAAAGAGTGAAGACAACAAGCTTTTGTAAAATTTAATGAATAATTTATTTCCCTAGAAAACCAAGGTAAAAATGAGAAAAAGAACTTACGGTTTTATGAATCAAATCCAAAATTAATCCAAGAATTAAAAAATAGAAGTCCTATTTTTAAAAGTCCTGAATGAATCTGAGTTTGAGTCTCGATGAAATCCAAAATGGAAGATGATGACGTTGTTGTAATCTTCAAAGTGTTGTTGTGTCAACAATTCTTTGTTAAATCACAGAAACTATTATTCCAGCTTTGAATTCTGAATAAATTTCAATAAATATCTTTATCCAAGAATTTCATAGGGGCACTTGTATATTTCCAGGGAAAAGAATCACTAATTCCATAAAATAAAAATTTAACTCAAACTGGTCACAACATATGTTTGGAGCCCAACTAAACAAATTCTATAAAGACAACAGTTATACACTAATTTAAGACGCAAAACAGATTCCCAGATGAGGGTCACATGGTCACCCTTAAAGAACAAAATAGAAGCTTTTTACATGCCTAACATCACGTACTGTCAGTATGGCCTTAACTGAAATCAATGGTTCTTACTCTGGGTAAGAATTATAAAAAAAAAATTGTTTACCAAAACCCTTACTGGTTCTGAATCAAGGTCAGCAACTAGATACAGTGTTTCTATTATTATAACAGTCAGGTCAAACAGAACTGAACTGAATTTCAGGAAAATGTCAAATCCAGTAAACAAAGTTATCTTATAATAGCATGTAATGGAAAATTTTTTTTTTTAAAACTAACAAACAAATAATTAAATTAATTATACATAACAATCTACAGTCATTTGGATTTTAATAATGTGAATTTAAATATTCCTTTTCCCTGGGCTAGATTTAATTCCAAAGTGATATTTCCGAAGGTCTCTGAGAGTGCACGTGGCCCAATAGGCCGATGGTTTTTCCAGTTGACAATCCATTTGATTGAGTTGAAAAATGTAATATTTGCTCAGTGTCAAGCAGAATTCTACAACTTCCTGTGCCTGTTTGACCTAATTCCCTTGAATTGTAAATGTAGAATCCTCTTTGTTTTGCCACATGACAACTCTTTGATCGATCTGTGATTTTGATACTTGCTCACTTCCAAGTAACAGAGGGTGGTTTTTTGAACTCCCTGTGATCTTGCCACACAATTGACACATGTTCTGTTGCAGCCTTTAATAGATTTCACAATTTGTTGCTTACAGATCCCAAAAGAAGTCTGTACATAAGCACCTGCATATGGCAATGAAGCCAAGGAAATTAAGCTGGACAATAATTATGATGACTAGATGATGATTTCCAATAACTAGACTATGACGGAGGATTTAAGGCCATTAACACTTTAATAGACAAAGTGGATGAATTCTTGAACTTTGCACCAGATGACATTAGATAGTACCATTTTTAGGATACAGTGAATCACAAAAACATGGACTTAACTTACATTGGGACACTGTGAATCGGATCATTCCGAACTACAATTACTACACCAGTATGTAATCTATAACTGAATTCATGGATTTATCATATAAATGGACTTAATAAGTCAAGCATTATGGATTTTAATGGATTTTATTAAATGAAGATGGACAAATTGTATGTTGTCAATTTACCTGTAATATTGTCCACTCAATAAAATAATTGTATTTGACACTGACACAGGTTTTATCTTCATTTTTCCTACCTCGCAAGATACACTCAGACTTATCGGAGGGTCAAAGAGAAATTTGCTTTCTGTAGCCCTAAAATGGGAGGGAGGGTTTTACTTAAAAGTAAGAATATATGTTACTTGTTAGGTGTGAATATTTATGTTTAATACACTGCAAAATGTTTCATGTTCATTGACGATAGGGACAAAAATGGTTTGAGACAAGATTATTCTTGCATACCTGAGGAAATGAAGTGCATCACCGTAACTGATTGGTTGGCATGGAATCTTGATATGTACTACTTTCTCCATGTCTGGTCTGTGGGCATAATCTGCAACCAAAAACCAAATCATAAAACTTTCATTTCACATGGAAAAGCTGACCACCACATGGGAAAGCTTATCACCACATGGAAAAGCTTATCACCACATAATAATAATAATAATAATAATAATAATAATAATGAGGACTTTGTATAGCACCTAATCTTTAGCAGCTCTAAGCCCTGTACAACATTTGACAACACTTAAAAAACATATATAATGATATGATTACAAAAATAAAAACAAACACCACAAAATTAGAAAACAGAAAACATGCAGTAAATATTTAAGGTAAGGAAACATTATTAGGTCTTTAAGTCTGTTCTTGCAGTTGAAATAGGTGAGTTTTAAGAGCGCTCTTGAATGAGATCACTGTGTCTTTGTGTCTAAGTTCTGTGGGCAATTTGTTCCATGTTGCTGGGCCCTGGTATGCAAAAGAATGTTGTCCATATGATTTCATTTTCTTAGTGGGAATAATGAGAATACGAGTGTCAGAAGAGGAGCGTAAGTATCTTGCAGGTGTGTACACATGGGTGAGGTCAGATAGGTATGTTGGACTGGAGCCCGTCAATGAAATGTAGCACAGAGAACAAATTTTGTGTTTAATTCTGGATCGAATGGATAGCCAGTGTAGGGTACAGAGCAGGGGGAGGCATGCTCTGATCGTGGTACTCTAAGGATGATCCGAGAAGCTGTGTTTTGAACTTTTTGAAGTTTCTGGAGTAGATATTGAGACGAACCAGACAGAACTGAGTTACAATAGTCCAGTCTTGAAAGTATTAAGGAACACACAAGTGTTTTAGTGGCATCAACTGAAAGATACTTGTGAATGGAGCTGATGCATCTCAGCTCAAGATATGCAGCCTTGCATATGTTCATGACAAAAGATCACCACATGGAAAAGCTGATCACCACATGGAAAAATGGCAAATTTCATGAAGTTCTCACAATAAATAATGTAAAGAGTTATATATAAACATACTATATTCGATGCAATGCCTGCATTTAAAAGTTTTAAGTGAGTGAATTTCATGACCACAACTCACCAGAATGGTGCATGTCGATGGTATTATAAATGTATCCATCACATGAATTTACATACACCTCTCAAGCAATAACTCATTACTAATGAGGTTCATAAACATCAACCACAGCATAAGAGTGGGTGTGGGATAGTAAGGGCAGCCTCAAAGTATGGTTAACACTAACAGGGGGAACTGGGGAATGGTACTTCTAGCATCTTTAGATGATACATGAATATCATAGTCTCTTCTCTCCAAAGTATATATACATATATTGCATTGTAATATTAAGCAATTTTAGAGCTTAAGAAGTAAATAAGGTTAATAAATTGATAACAGACTTCTAGTATCAATCAAGCTGTACTAATTAATATAGCTGAAACTTGGCAATTGCAATATCTAGCAATGCTATATCCAGATTGCAAAGAAAACGACTGACCAACAAGAATTAGAATAGGAGAAAATATATTACTTTCACATTGTTTTCAAATGTATCACAACCAGTTTAGAAGAATTCACAAATTATCTAAAGGAAAAACCTTAAGAGTTGTCTGTGGTTTATGATTTTTAATAGGAATATAGACTAACCAACACACAAATGTTACTGTGAGGTCAGCAGCTTTTTTGTGTTGTAATCAGCCTGTGTTACTGTCTCAAAAAGTTTTAAGTTCCCAACAGGCATCAAAATAAAGTCATCTAAGCTGCCGAGTAAGTACTTAATTAGGCTGTCTCTCAGAAGTGCTTATGGGCATAAGTCAATTAACACATCATACTAATTAAATGATGAAATTAAATCATGAATTTCACCTGATATTCTTTATGATGCCATGAGATGTTACTATATGTTCCAGTTATCTGAAAATTATGACACAAGTATATTAATTTAAATAACACAGTAACCATGTGATAAATTGTGTTATCTATTCAAAATATATTTGCAGCATAAATCATGATGATGATTCCAATATGTGGTGTACAAATTGCCACTTCAGGAAAAAAAAGAATGACATACTGAGCTTTTGTTTACCAATTTCAATTACAATTTTTCTCAATATACACAAATTGAAACGTCTATTTTGCCATTTCTATTAGAAACCAATTTTTGGAGTAAAATATGTTTCTTCAATAATACTTACCCCATCAAAATACTTTAGCAGTACTAACACTGCCTCACAAATTGAACCCTCTGAGGCTAAAAATCAAGCTATAGATTTCGCACGTCTAAGACAGGTTTAGTAGCATATTTCTTTCAAAATTTTCAAGGTTTTTCAAGGTTCAAAATCACGTTTTTCAAGGTGCGTTATTACATTAATTTTAAAGGATACATAAATGAAACTGTATGTAAACACAAGTTAATACTTACTATTACTCCATACGAGGAACACTTCTTGCAAATTTATTTTTAAAAGAACAAAAATAAAACGTGAAGTCAATAGTATGATCATTGATATCTTTCCCATTAATATTAAAAATCCTACATATGGGCATTAGAATAATGTAGTCACTGAACAAAGTTCGTTTTACTCTGTCTACACTACACTATTTACAGAGTCCAAAATATTTTAGAGTGAATTTTTCAGTTTTGTAGCTTTGTCATCAAGCAGTTTTTCACGAGCTCCAAGTTCAGCAATTTTGTCCTTTTCACTTTTCCTCAAATTATTCTGATTTTGTGATAATGGAAATTTTCCTATGGCTCTTTGCTTTCAATACATAGTCATCACCAACAGCTGTCACTGTCTCAATGTTTTTTCAGTATCTTCCTTTCTTCTTCATTCATCCCCATAAACAAAAAAAAGTAAAGATATTTGTCTTTTATATTATTGCTTATTTAAAAACAGCGTATGGATATTTTAAACTAATTCATATTAGATATATTAATATTTCTCTCATCTATGCTGTATTCTATACTTTCAGATTTATCGTGTTCATTGCAATTATCATCTGTGCTATTTCCACTCAATCCCAAAATAGAACCGGATTTAACTAATTTCATAAGTAAGACTATATACAGTTTCTATTTTAAAACTTGAATCTCTGTGTTCACAGACATACCTCTTTCGTCCAAAATGATTTCATGCTGAACGCTTCTTGTTTTGCCTGTATTAAGCTCCATTAGGCCTACAAGAGCTTGGGCTTTTTTTTTTAGCTGCATGTGACCGTGGAGCGCACTCTCCCATTGCATGCAAATCAATATCCTTCTGGCATAATTTGCATTTTGCAAAGCTCTCTGAGAAAGATAACATAATCCAAACTTTACATTTTTCTTCATCTAGCCACCGAAGTTGGAATCAGCAGCCAGCCATGTCGAAGCGAATGATTCAAATTTAAACCACTGATACATCCAGGCTTCGTACAATCATAAGTTGAAAATGTATGACTGCACAGTGGCTAATTGTGGAAAAATTTCTGTTCTGGCACAAACTTAGTGAGAGACTGTTTTTCTTGTTGTTTTTCACGTTTGTTTTTATTAAATTCTGTAAAACAAAAACTATTTATTAATTCCTTTTGGTTTCATGAAAATCAAGGCTTTTCAAGGTACAAAGACACTATTTTGAATTTTCAAGCAGTTTTCAAGGCCTTGAGGGAACAATTCATTTTTCAAGCCTTTTCAAGGTTTTCAAGGTCCCCCTAGGGACTCTTGTCAATGATGTCTGCCAACACAATTGTTAGGCATAGTTATCTGCCCTTGGTAGAGAGATTGGTGCCAAATCGTATTAGCATGGCAATTCCCACATAGCATGCCAAAATCAAGAAAAGTATGCCTGTTAAGGGATTTAATGTGAGTTTTGACCAAATTTACCTGATAGTGAGAGTACCCATAACAGTATTCCTCTACCATGCAGCAGAGGTTTGGTGATTGTTCCCCACCTTTCAGAGATATCTCACTACAAGTGAATGATCTGATATTATCAGCACTGTGTTTTACGGATATGTTCCACTTACATGTGGAAGGCATTGTGACTGGCTTAAAGTTTCAAGAGTCTGATTGGAAGAGCCTTCGCCTGAAGAATCCATATGCCACTGACCATCACAGGTCCAGTTGTAAACTGGCATTGCGACAGTCCAACCCCCTATTGCAGACCTGCCAACCCTGACAAGTCTGTCTCAGTATGGCAGTTGATTTTTTTCTGTAAGTTTGACCAGTTTTGAGTAAGGTGTAAAAATGTATCATAAACTGCTATTATAAAGCTCAGAAACAATTAAAAGTTTGGTATTCGAAACATGCAGCGAAAATAAACATTATGTTCAACTGAAAAGTTCGTAAAGTACGCGTAGACTTTATTTACCACTAGTACAGTTGCACAAACTCAAGTTCCAAACCCTATGCAGCTCAATGGCTTATTGCAATCTCTTAACTTGATGTAATTCTTATCTTTTCCATTTCACATGACGATGGCAATCACATCTCCCGCCACGAGTCACACTCAAACTAGTATGTGATGTCCAAAAAACGTAAATGTGTCCTTTCCAGCTTTTATTCACAAGAATCTGAATATTCCTTTTTATTTTTCGGTGTTGATTATTAACATTTTTCAAGAGGCTTATTTTCCCTTTTGTCTTAAACATGCATCTCTTGTTGGATGCCATTTTTAACAAATTCTAAAATCAACAGTTTGATCATGCATATGCTTCGCATGAACAAATAGGTGCAGTTTAAAGCATCCGAGGTGCTGCTGTAAAGTTAGGCTGGTTCCCTGACTAATTTCACTAATTTTAATATGAAACCCGGATCCAAATCAAACACGGATGAACAAATTTCCCGGATATTTTGGCAATGACCATTTTTCCATAGTTTCTGCTTTTATGCTCTAATTCCGTATTTTAAGGGTAATTTTCCTAAGACTTATGGGAAAATCATTAGGGTTGGCAAATGCTATTGCGGCAGCCAAGAAGCTGCAAGAAATTTCCTTTGCCTAAACAATATCTTGTTTGATACTTTCTCCAACATGAGCTATCCTTTCTATGCCTTTGGGAGAAAGATACCAAGTTAAAATGTGTTAAGATGAACAAAATGTTGAAAATGGAAAAGGTCCGACATGACTATCCACCCTGAACTGCAAATGAGGGAAGGTTGTTCATGTCATGAACTAAAAAACCATACTTACCAAATGTTTTTAAGTGTGTCTTCCAGGAATGCCACCTTCTTGTGGAGGATGTCGTGAACTAGAATATGGCTTGGCCTAACGTCTCACTGAAGGTCCAACTTCAACATCTTGATGTGTTCTCCAATGTATGACTGATTCTTTCTATGTGTTTGGGAGAAAGATGCCAAGTTGATATGCTTTAAAGGTTCCATAACTAGAGGGACCAAAATCTCGAGAAGGGACTAGGTCCAACTTCTCTACACTGAGGGAAGCAAGGTTCTTCATATCGTGAACGAAAGGTCAAGCTTGCTGAATGTTTTTGTGGTGTGTCATGCAGGATCATTGCCAACTATGTAGCATATGTCTTGATCTCTTAGTGAATACCTTGGGGCTACATTAATTGGTAAATGTGTCAGATATATCAAGACTGAACATGTACTCATCGCATCTTTATTGCAGGTCTCAACTGCCACTGAACTTCATAACCAGAAATGTTTGGAGTAGAAGCTCTGTTTGTGTGTTTTCAAAAAACTGGCTCCTCTTCTGTAAAGACATCCCCCTTTATGGAACTGCTTAGAAGTTCCTTCATGAAGGTAGGGTGATGAAAGTGGAGAGGTTTGGATAGCAAATTCCAGATACTCTATGACAAAGTTTCGATCACTCATCATATTACAAGAATGAGGTCCAAATCTGATTAAATATGGAGTAATACAGCACCTCAGGTGGTTTGCCAGAGGATGTGTCTAATGGCCTATCACTGATGATCAATGGAAAGGCCTGGGGTAGGAGAAACTGTGTTCCACTCTCATCCTTCCCTGCCTGCTTTCATAATCATCATCTACATCAATCAAGGCAATGACCTTGTAGGTAAAATTGACTGAAGGTGAAGGATGGCATTCTGACATGGCTGTGATATAAATTCCTATCTTTCCATTGTCAAATTGTCATGTTCTGGTATTTCCATTTCATCACCTTCATCAGCAGGAAATGATCATGAAGTATCATCAGCATACATCATCATTCTGCCCACTGGTCAGTAGTGATCGCATAATGCAATACCGGTCCAGTGTGGTCAGTTTAGCTTGGTCAGACTGCTTCATAAATAATGCCAGTTCTCTTTGAATATCAAAGGGAATGGTTGGTCCAGAGACATGACCACTGGACACAAACAAAATTCATGCATGCGACTGGACCAGTTGGTTGGCAGTCAGAAAGAACACACTCCCTCCCCAAAACAGATATATAATTGGATACTGGTAAAAAAGTGTGAGAGCAGAGAAAGAGTTATAAACCCACACTCATCATAAATCAAATAGAATAGAATACAACAACTAAAAATATTTGATCCACAAAGCCCACGGAAAATCAGATAAACAAAAACACAGCAATATCTAACAGATAACACTTTAAACTAAACAAAACTAAAAAGACCTCAGGGCAGAGATCACACAAGGCATACAACTGGTCAAGGGCAGAAAGGAAAGGAAAGCTGACCAACAGAAGATGCCTGAAGAGGTGGCAAATACCAACCTGGAAACCCCATGCCTTAAAAACTTGGATGTTTAGGCAAAGGAACTATATGAACTTAATCAAAACTTTCATTCAAATTGAAACAATTAAGGATTCGGGTATTTGGAAACAGTTACTGTTCCAACCAGCCCAAATATGCTGGGAATGACTTCGTGATGTCCACAAATAAACTTACCTTTGGCAGGATAGAATGGTGTCAGGTAATCCCCATCTCCACCAATGCTTCCACGCTGTACTCCAGTGTCTGGCATCCACCAGGAGTCAGGGTATGTATTATCTGTTTTGCCAATATTGACATCAGCAGGGTCTGTGTATAATACGATACCAGAGGCATTAAAAAATTGAGCATTTTCAACCTGAAAAAGAAAATAGTGAAACCATTTGATTATGACATGGAGAAGATGCTGGATAATTTCAAATAAGATTATAAAAATGCATCTCCTTAAAATAAATCTTTATATTTACATGAAAAGAGGTACATTCAATCTTACCATCAAAATCATGGGCATTTGGCTCAATTTGGCATTTTCTGTAGTAGCTTTCAACCTCAGCCAATTAAAGCAATTGGTCAAAGTGTTTGAAATATGCTGCTCAGACCAGAAAACCAGGTAAGATAAACAGCTGAATGGTGTCCTGGCTGCACTACATATTAAAAGAAATACCAACTATAGCACACTTTGAGAATAAAACTTTCCTCAAACCAAAGGAGTTTATCAAGATAGCAGCAGCCAATTTGAAGCAAGTTTTTACCTATAATTTTATTATAACCAATCTTTGGTAAAAATGATGAAGCATATTAACTAATTAATCCCTAAGGTAAACAGCTAGGCATTCCCGTACAGCATACATGCCGAGGGATCACCTAGAGCAGTGTTAGCCTTACCAGTGCCTGTATTCCTGAGACTTGCTGACAGCAACTGACTTGCTAATTTTTACAGAGGGAACTACTTGCAATGATTAGTTACTTTTTGCTTTCTATTCCTTCAATTAAGCTCAGATTTGTCACGAATAATACCCAAGAAGCTGCACCACGCCAAGAAGAAGGGTCGCTCATGCATCAACACCTGCTGTGCAAGCAACCCAGAGAAGACACAGCAGTTCATCAGCATGCTGCAGGAGGCTCTCACCAAAGAGACACCCAATGACACCATCGACTCCAAGTGGTCCCACCTCCAAGGCGCTGTATACAATTCAGCTATTACTGTCTACGGGAAGAAGGAGCGCAAAAATACCAACTGGTATGAGGCCAACTGGGAGGCGATGGAGCCTGTGACTGAGGCGAAAAGGAAAGCCCTCCTGGCTTACAAGGCTGCGCCTAGCCCTAGTACACTGCAAGCCCTCAGGACTGCCAGGAATAACGCCCAGCGGACCACCCGCCAATGCAGCAACACCTACTAGCTGAACCTCGCACCAGCATACAGACAGCTGCCGACACTGGGGATGCAAGAGGCATGTACTAGGGTATCAAGAAGGCAACAGGCCCCCCATCCTTCAAGACCGCCCCCCCTTAAGTCCAAGATGGGCGTAGTCATCACAGACCAGGGGAAACAGCTGCAGTGCTGGGTTAAGCACTATCTTGAGCTGTATACAACCCAAAACGTCGTCACCAACACCACCCTGAACGCCATCCCAGACCTGCCAGTCATGGAGGAACTAGACACACCGCCCACCCTGGAAGAGCTCAGAAAAGCCATCGACTGCCTCGCATGTGGGAAGGCCCCAGGGAACGATGGCATCCCACCTGAAGTCCTCAAGAGTGGGAAACCAGCACTATTCCAACCCTTGCATGAACTCTTCTGCCTCTGCTGGGAACAGGGACACATCCCCCAGGACACGTGAGATGCCAACATCGTCACTTTGTACAAGAACAAAGGAGACCGTAGCGACTGCAATGACTACCGGAGCATCTCCCTCCTCAGCATCATCACAAAGGCTTTCGCATGTGTCGCCCTGGTGTGGTTGCAGATCCTTGCCTCCCACATCTACCCAGGATCCCAGTGTGGCTTCCAAGCCGGCCGGTCAACTGTAGACATGATCTTCTCATTATGCCAGCTGCAGAAGAAGTGTCGTGAGCAGCAGGTGCACCTCTACATCACCTTCATAGACCTGACGAAGGCGTTTGACCTGGTCAGCCGTAGTGGACTCTTCAGGCTCCTGGAGAAGATCGGCTGCCCCCCATGACTGCTCACTGTCGTCACATCGTTCCATGAGAACATGCACAGCACAGTGTGCTTCAACAGCGCAACATCAGAGGCCTTCCCAGTCAGCAGTGGAGTGAAGCAGGGCTGCGTCCTCGTGCCAATGCTCTTTGCCATCTTCTTCTCCATGCCCCTCCAGTACGCCTTCAAGGACTGCAGTGAGGGAGAGTACATCCACACCAGGGCTAAGGGCCAGCTGTTCAACATCGCTCGTCTCCGTGCAAAGACTAAAGTCACATAGGTTCTCATCCGTGAATTGCTCTACGTCGATGATGCAGCCTTGACATCACATATGGAAGACGGACTGCAGCAACTGGTATGTTGCCTTTCCCACTCCTGCAAAGGAGTTTGGACTGACCATCAGTTTGAAGAAGATGAACATCATGGCGCAGGATGCAGACTCCCCTCCCACCATCGCCATCAATGGGTACAACCCTGAAGTTGTTGAGAACTACACATACCATGGGTCCACCATCTCCAGCTCGCTCTCCATTGATGCTGAGGTGAACGGCAGCATTGCCAAGGCAGCAGCAGTTATGGCCAGACTGAACCAGAGGGTCTGGAACAACCCCAACCTCACTGAGAAGACCAAACTGCGTGTCTACCAGGTCTGCGTGCTCAGCACCCTCCTTTACAGCAGCAAGGCATGGACCACCTACACGAGCCACGAAAGGAAACTCATCAGCTTCCACCTGAGATGCCTGTGGCACATTCCGTGCATCCAGTGGCAGGACAAAGGACCCAACACAGAGGTTCTGGAATGCGCCAGCATGAACAGCATGTTCTCCATCCTCAGCAAGAGGCGCCTTCGCTGGCTCGGCCACGTCAAGAGAATGGATCCAGGCCGCATTCCCAAGGACATGCTATACGGCAAGCTAGCAGAAGGCGCATGACTGATTGGACGGCCACGTCTGCATTACAAAGATGCCTGCAAAAAGGGCATGAAGATGGCCAACATCAACGTCAACAACTGGGAGAGCTGTGCTGACGACCGCTCTGCCTGGCACCTTGCTGTCAGATAGGGCGTTCAGAAAGCCAAGGAAACAAGAAACACAAACCTTGCTACAAAGAGAGCCAGGAGGAAGGCGAAACAACAGCCTCAACAAGCATCAACGTTCACCTGCAGCAAGTGCAACAGAGACTGTCACTCTAGGGTCAGACTCTCCAGCCACTTGCGAAGGTGCAGATAGGACACCCAATCGGAAGCTACACCACTGTTTCCCGAAGACGGACGGATGCCAACGACGACGATTTTTAGCTCACCCTGGTTCATAAATTTGTAATCATCAAGTGTTAATGATTGGCTATTTCCAAGGTCATTTTGGCCCACGTATTAACTGGATTGCAAACAGCCTTTCTATTTTATACATTTTCAGTGTAAGAATTTGGTACTTAGATACGGCTATTCTTGCATACGTGACAAATGTCATTTTATTTTATTGCGATGATCAAATTAGTAAATCGCGCAGCCTATCACATGGAGTACAATGTGACCTAAAATCGAGGCTTAAAACAGCCAATTGGTATTAAATTTGTTCAGTTGTATTTTAAACCTTGAGGGCTCGAGAGGTTTCAATTGTTGAAG
>JAECUM010031873.1:0-27500 GCA_016617855.1 Megalonaias nervosa
ATATATATATATATATATATCAGTGGTAGTAGCATCCATAGCAGTGGTAGTACATCTTTCTGAGTAGAAATAGTAGCATAGTAGCATATTTAACAGCAGTAGCAATGACTAGCAGCATCATTAGTGGCAGCATAAGTAGTGGCGTATTTAGTAGTACTTACATCTTTTCAGTAATAAAAGTAGTTGTCGCATCATTAGTAGTAGCAACAGTAGCAGATTTAAAAGTGAAAGATTTAGTAGTGCAGTGGAAGTTTTATAGTCAATAATTTAATAATAAAACACCTCTCACCAATCCAGTCGATTTCTATCCACGTTAACTCTAATTTCTGGGATTAATAAATTGAACACAACGCAGAAACAACTGTACTAATAGCTTTAATAAATGAGAAAGTTTGATGAAATAATATGGATTTATATTGCACAAGCATTATATCATCACATAAGAAAATAAAGCCAGGAAAGTATCAACCGGTCTGCTTTCATTGAAGAGATTTCGCAGGCAAAGTACAAATCAACTGTTTTTCTTTAATTTGAAATATTGATGTAAGTCCAGAAGAATCAATAATAATAACAGTCTCTCCTGTATTCCTCGTCTCTTTTGTTTTACTTGATGGTGGATGTAGAATACACCTTTTTGCGGATATCACATACAAGTTGCTGAGAGTTGCCCTTTTTTTAGTCTCCTTGCTAGATGACGCACTTATATAGTAGGACATATGACGTATGGTTCTGAAAATATGTATTGGTATCAGAAATGTCACTGTAAAATACAAATCTATATATGTTTATAAAATATAATACATATTGTAATAAACGTGGGGTGTGTGCTGTTTCTATTTACGTTTCCGCGTATAGTATTCTTGCGCGTAAACATATAGTCCCAGACGTGAGTTGAAACATAATTGCGCAATTCTATGACCAATAACGTTTAGAAGTAGATTTCTGGGTACAAAGTAAAATTCTAAAAGTGCAACTATACTTCCAGTCATTAGGACATTTTATAGGTTTTCAACACTGGCTCTCCACTGGAAATTTCCATGTGATTCTACACAGTTCACACAGTCAGGTCAACTTGAGTCGTTGAACTGCCATATAGATAGACTTCGATAATACTAATTACAATACGTCAAGCGAAGGAGAGTCTATTTTATCATGGACATTCACGTTTTCTTAGACGTACTATTTGCGTTATTTCACTTGAAGGATGCTGTGGCTGAATAGATTTATGTCAAATGAAAGCATTAGTTAGCTACATTCTCTTTACAAGAAAGGTGATTGTATTTACTAATGTTAACTATTGATTGACATTTAAGCCACGATTGTCTTATGGGTGGATTGCAGGATCCATGCAGCGTGTAGCAGCAACTGAAAGGGGACTACCAGTATTACGACACGCTGCCAGAAGCTTCTCTACTCATGCACAGTGTATTCCGTGTTGGATAGCTTTATGGATTTTCAATGTTCTTCCACATTTTGGGTTCCGCAAGGCTAAAAAAAAAATCCAGTGGTTTTATTAATGTGTTTCTTTTCATTTGCCTCTCTGTGAATGCTACATAAGATAAATTGACCATATGCCAGCGCACGGAACCACTACTGTATGTTGTTTGCGATAGTCGCCCGATTTTCCCCTATTGTATATTCGGCTGAAAATGGGAAAGATGGCCACTGTATGGGTTGATAGCGGTAATAACCGAAAAGATTCCAATAGGCGGGGTAAAGAAAATTCCCACGGTCACTCCCAGTCAGTAACGAGAATATTGCACAAGAACTTCATGGCTGATTTGGGCCAGATATATTCACAGAAAGTGATTGTATGTGTGTGTTTGTGTGTGTGTGTGTGTGTGTGTGTGTGTGTGTGTGTGTGAGAGAGAGAGAGAGAGAGAGAGAGAGAGAGAGAGAGAGAGAGAGAATCATAAGACGAAGTGCTAGACATCATTATAAACTGCCTCACTGCAGACATCTTAGCGATATGACTGAAAAATTGTTAAAGCTACGTTAAAAATTCAAATATCACACACACACACACACACACACACACACATTCACTCTCTCTTTCAGTTGTTCTTCGTGTTTAGAAATGTTTTTCAATTTTCTATCTTTCTATCTGAAAGAATCAGCTTTATAAAAGAAGGAAAAGGGCATACGTACATTATTTGGAATAATTGGCGTCCATTCCCTAGTAGGCACATATGTATAATAAATTATGTTTCAAGTAAAAACAATATCAAACGTGTATTAGCAAATTCCTAAGAGTCTTGTGGAAATTGCAGGTCAGAAGGTGTATATATATATATATATATATATATATATATATATATATATATATATATATATATTTGCAAATGTCTGATAAGATAAGCGAGTAATAATTAGGCGTGTATCAAGTGTAGAAGCATACATTCAACACTCATCAAATGGCGGTCAACAGCTTTATATCATTCTCGATATTAAAAAGGTGTACTTGCAACTCTTCACGTCACGAAATACGTTACGCGAAGAATTTCCATTTAGGGCAATCACCAATGCCAGAGATTATCGGTATTTGTTCCAAAATTGTCCAGTATACCTATATGTGGTTTTGTTGAGAAAAAAAATGCTATTTTTAAAGATTAATATTTTATATATAATATCTTCTTCTTGTAATTGACTACATGAAAGTTATATCATATATTGGCTAATTGCAATCGTGCCTAACCACGCTTCGAAAGAATACAAAAGAACATAAATTAGGAAACTCGTTCAATGAATTTTCATTTGAAGTTATGACTTGTGCAAGATTCACGTTATCTACAACGTTTGTAGATAAATATGTCACGTAATATTGAATCTCCAGTCAGCAAATCTCTGTTTAATAAATTCGCACAACATATAGATATCATTTAAGTATAAAGGTGAGAAATCTATAGCAAGAAGCATTTGAGTACAAGGGTGAGAAATTGCTTAACATGGGGAATGTTATATCGAAAAGGGATGACTAATAACATAAAAGTATTTTGATGGAGAAATGCCAGCTACAAATTGTAAAATATGAGTGATCCACTGCCTATATTGAACTGGTGACTGTCATTTTAAAATCATTGGGATAAAATGATTTGATCAGTCTACAGCGTAAGTGGTGGTTTTATTCGAGGCAGATATCGGCATTTTCAATAGTCATCAATCCTCATAAAGGTTATTGCAAGATACGGTTGACTACGGAGTCATAACACTTTCATCTGGAGAGCGTTCTAACAATGGAATGAAAATGTAATCAAAGACAAGATAGCTCAATGTCATGATCTGAATTTCTCCAGCCACAAATTGAAAGATTCTCTGAAAGACACCCCTAGACATAATCGAATGTCATCTACAGATATACATATTTGACGAGATGAATCTGATTTAATTACAAATTGAAATGTTTCGGTTGAAGATATATAGTTATGTTGGAAACGTAATAGTGTATCTTTCTTATAAACTCTACCAGGACAAGAACCGTGTTTATTGCGAGTGCAAGACTATCTTCGCTTCCATTACCGCAGGGAAAAATATCACTACTGAATTGATCTAACCATATTTTTTTTTTTTTTTTTTGTATTTCATTGTGAGAGACGGAAATATATCATTGGGAGAAAAATGATATCGCTATAGAGATGATACCATTTTTATCGCCAGAATGGAGAAATCACTTTTGGAACTACTATCTTTTCCATTTATGAAGTATATCTGCCATTATGTGTGTCATTCAGATCCGTATTTCCTTATTTAGGTATATTTTATATTCTTCTTCTGCTCCTTTTCTCTTCTTCCCTTCCACACTCTTCCTCTATATGTGGATGTGCAGATTTTTAAATGTGTCTGCGACAGGCGGAACACGTTTTGTGGAAATAAAGAAAATAAGAACGTGATTAAATATAGTAATACTTTGTTTATGTAGCAATTTTAACTCGCATCACAATCTTGTTTGAAAACGATGGATAAATCAGACGTTGATTGGTGTTGACTGCAAACAGAAATTAAGTGACATTTGAACATTGGATACTGCATCTGCTATCGAACTACACTGCAAGCTTTCCAAGGCCACACACAAAGTTACGCTTGAATGTAGAAATCAACAAATGAAGAAGGAAAATCCTCTCAAGTATATCCACAATCATTCAAATCTTATTATAAAATGTTATGCTCTGAAATCTGTCAAATACAACCACTCTTTTAAGTTTCTAGTTACCCCACCCCATCAGTATTACGTTACCGTTCATTAAATGCGTTGACAAAAATAAAATATGTCTTCATTTTCGTACAAATACAGTCATTAGTTTCACAAAATACACAACAAAAAACTAAATTTATTCAATGTCGCAGTCGCAAAAATTATTGTGAAATTTAGAAATTTGTCTTAATAGATGTAGCAAGCAGCTGTTAATCGCATGGGCGCAGAATGGAGAAACCCCATGTAAATGGACCGCTTTTGCCCGTTAAAATACATAATTAAAACAAAAACTATTTATTTGGGTAGACATAAGAAATTGTTTCACTGGTGAAGTGGAACTATTTCCTATCGTCACTCGTGGCATCGGCGGCCGAGACAATGCAAATGTTTCCACTTCGCTGGTGAAAAATTTCAGTATATTTACTCTATAACGTAGATATCATATTTGTATATATATATATATATATATATAGTATATATATATATATATATATATATATATATATATATATATATATATATATATATATATATATATATATATATATATATATAAAGCTAGATAGGATAGACAGATAGATATATATAGTGCAATTTAATTTTAAATAGAAAATCGTGTAGGACAATGCTGATAATAATGCACAGTTAGTGTTATAACAAGGGTGAAAACGCAACTGACAAGACTTGTTTTTGTGAGACGTAGAAGCTGCATAATGAGCCATTCAAGTGCACGGGCTCCAGCAAGAAACTTGCGTGTGTCAGATACTGCTTAAGCTAAATTGCAAAGAAATTGACAGCTAAAAGTGAAAAACTAGTTTCCAACGGGCCTAAGCGCATTCAACCTAATTTGTCTTTGTGAAAGGCAGTTACAAAACAAAGGCAATCAGGACAAACAACAAACACAAACTGCATCGTTGAATTTTCAGAAGTGGTCATAAAAATTATAGGGGTCGTAACTAATTAGTCTGAATTCTGATGTCGAGCCTAATTAGATTGAACTCTGATGTCGCTTTTAATTGGTATGAGCTCCGATGCTAAAATGGCTATTATACATATTTCGTATGAATGTTTTCGTTTGAGTGCATTGTTGTTCAAATGTGTTGTTATTTTGTAATTGACAATGACAAAGACTCAGTGAGAGTCGAAAGAGCTTAGCTGAGGCCAGTTAAAAACTAGTTTATTACTGTTTCGTGTGTGTGCGTGTGTGTATGTATATATATATATATATATATATATATATATATATATATATATATATATATATATATACTGCCGTGAATTAATTATCGAGGTATGTGAACGGAAAAACTCAGTCTTTGATAATCCAATTATGACACTAAACCCTGAAAATTTAATTCATTTAGGTAACCATCGCAGACAATTATTACCACTGTTCTATATGATGAAATTGAGATACTAATCTATTTAATCATCCCCATCCAGACTGCGCACGAACATTTTGATACGAAAAAGAAATTATGTATTTCAAATCAATTCTTTAAATGATTTTTTTTTAGTATTGCTATTAACCTTGATTAGAGAAAAATAACTCCATAATTTCATGACCAGTGTTGACATTGAATATACGCCACCTCTTTCTTTGTTGTTCGCTACGCGACGAGGGGAATGCCGTCGTGATTAATTATTTGCGTATGACGTAAATTGGTCCAGCTACGCGCCTGCCAACTAAATTAGCAGGACAGTTAATATTAGGACTGCCAAAATATCATTTATTGGGTATTCTCCATAGTAATTTAAAAATAGGCATTTTCTCACTATAATTTTGTACAGACGAATTGTATACGTAAGACAGCCTTCATTTTGGCTACTATACATTAGGAAACTCGGGTAAACATTTTTATCTCCATCGAATATTTTATCTTTTATTTTATTGCAGCATTCATCAAACATCTTTCAACCCTTCAAACCGTAGTAAAGATTTAAAACTTTTCAATAATTTCCTTTTAAGAATGAACATATCTCTTTATTTTTAATCGAGCGGTTTGAATGTTTTCATCATTATATTTAGAAAGTGATTATAGAAAATACGTGACTATTTAAATTGTTTTAAAATAAAGCAAATAGAAAACATAACAAATGGAACGTTTTTCTTAACAGAAACCATTTCAACATTTTTCAATTATAACGCCTTTAATGTGTATACAATAATTGCATTCATTTAATCATATGGACATAGGTAAAACTGAAATTGTCAAAACTACTTTTTTGTACGAAAGTCTCTTAATTCCTTTTGACTAAACTTAATTGTCAGTTTTGTGTAATCGATGATTTTATTGTATCAGTAACGAAAGACCCTTTCAAAGTTGGCAGGCGTGCTTCAAGGGAAATTTTCAAATATCGATAATTAGAATTTGACCAAATATGACATAAAGAATAACGATTAGGACGTATTACGTTCTCAATGGACATATCATATCTCCATCAGAATATGCCATTTGCTACTGATTATTGAAAACATGTATTAAACAGCCATCAAACTATGCCATTTGTTACTGATCATACAAAACTTGTCCCAAACAGCCATCAAAGTATGCCCTTTGCTACTGAAAACAAACATAAAAATGTGGCCTTTGTTACTGATCATAGAAAACTTATACCAAACCTTCAATCAAAATATGGCCGTTGTTGCTGATAATAGAAAACTTGTATCAAGCCTCCATCAAAATATGCCCTTTATTACTGATCATAGAAAACTTGTATCTAACCTCCATCAAAATATGTCCTTTGTTACTGATCATAGAACATTTGTTGCAAACTGCCATCAAAATATGGCCTTTGTTACTGATCATAGAAAACTTGTACCAAACAGCCATTAAAATATGGCCTTTGTTACTGATCGTAGAAACCTTGTATCAAAGAGCCATCAAAAAATGGCCTTTGTTACTGATCATAGAAAAATCTGTAGCAAACAACCATCACAATATGCCCTTTGTCTCTGATCATAGAAAACTCGTATCAAAGAGCCGTAAAAAATATCCCCTTTGTTACTGATCATAGAACACAGCGACCAAAATGTGGTCTTTGTTATTGGTCATAGAAAACTTGTATCAAACAGCCATACAAATATGGCCTTTGTTACTGATCGTAGAAAATGTGTATCAAACAAGCATAAAAAATATCCACTTTGTTACTGATCATAGAAAACAGCCATCAAAACGTGGCCTTTGTTACTGATCATATAAAACTTGTATCAAACAGCCAAAAAAAAAAAAATTGTGCCCTTTCTTGCTGATCATAGAAAACTTGTATCATTCCTCCATCAAAATATTCCCTTTGTTACTGATCATAGAGAACTTGTCCCAAATAGCCATCAAAATATGGCCTTTGCTACTGATCATATAAAACATGTATCAAGCAGCCATCAAAATATGCCCTTTGTTACTGATCATAGAAAACTTGTATCAAGCAGCCATCAAAAATGCCCCTCGTTACTGATCATAGAAAACTTGTATCAAACCTCCAATCAAAATAGGTCATTTGTTACTGATCTTAGAAAATGTGTACCAAACATCCATCAAAATATAGCATTTGTTACTGATCATAGAAAACTTGTATCAAACAGCCATCAAAATATGGCCTCTGTTACTGATGATAGTAAAGTTGTACGAAACAGCCATCAACATATGCCCTTTGTTACTGATCATAGAAAACTTGTATCTAACCTCCATCAAAATATGTCCTTTGTTACTGATCGTAGAAACATTTGTAGCAAACAGCCATCACAATATAGCTTTTTGTTGATGATCATCGGAAACTTGTCCGAAACAGCCATCAAAATATGGCCTATGTTGCTGATCATAGAAACCTTTTATTAAACAGCCATCAAAATATGCCCTTTGTTTCTGATCATAGAAAACTTGTATCAAACAGGCATCAAAAATATCCCCTTTGTTACTGATGATAGAAAACAGCCATCAAAAGATGGTCTTTTTTACTGATCATAGAAAACGTGTCATAAGTAGCCATTAAAATAGGCCCTTTGTTACTGATGATAGAAAACTTGTAGCAAACCTCCAAGCAAAACATGCCCTTTGTTACGAATTATAGAAAACTTTTATCTAGCTTCCATCAGAGTGTGGCCTTTGTTACTGATCACTGAAAACTTGTATCAAACAGCCATCAAAATCTGTCCATTATTACTGCTCATAGAAAACTTGTATCAAACAGCCATCAGAATATGGCCTTTGTTACTGATGATAGAAAACTTTTACCAAACCCCCAATCAATATATGCCCTTTGTTACTGATCATAGAAAACTTGTATCAAACCTCATCAGAATATGGCCTTTGTTACCGATCATAGAAAACTTGTACCAAACAGCGAGCAACATATGCCCGTTGTTACTGATCATAGAAAACTTGTACCAGTCCACCAATCAATATATGCCCTTTGTTACTGATCATAGAAAACTTGTATCAAACCTCCATCAGAATATGCTCTTTGTTACTGATCATAGAAAACCTGTACCACACAGTTATCAAAATATGCCCTTTTGCTACTGATCATAGAAAACTTGTATCAAACCTCCATTCAAAATCGGCCGTTTGTTACTGATCTTAGGAAACTTGTACCAAACAGCCATCTAAATATGGTTTTTGTTACTGATGATAGAAAACTTGTCCCAAACATCCATTAAAATATGGCGTTTGTTACTGATGATAGAAAACTTGTATCAAACAGCCATCAGAATATGTCCTTTGTTACTGATGATAGAAAACGTGTATCAAACAGTGATCAGAATATGGCATTTGTTACTGATCATAGAAAACTTGTACCAAACAGCCATCAACATATGCCCTTTGTTACTGATCATAGAAAACTTGTACCAAACCTCCAATCAAAATATGTCCTTTGTTACTGGTTATAGAAAACTTGCATCAAGCAGCCATCATAATATGGCCTAGGTTACTGATCATAGAAAACTTGTATCAAGCAGCCATCAGAATATGGCCTTTGTTACTGATCATAGAAAAGTTGTATCAAACGGCCAACAAAATATGCCTTTTTGCTACTGATCAATAGAAACGTGCATTACATTTCCGTTTAATCTGATATGACTGATCGTCTTCAGTCTGTGATTCCATATCGCACACCAGAAAATTCTGCCTGGAAATACTTTTAGAACTTGAAATATTCAATTACAGTCCACTAATTAAATATCGGTAATGACTTATTGCTATTGTAAATTATTAAACAATGTCAACACACGTTTGTAATTTGCAGTCATATTGGTTGAAAATGGCCGCCTATGCCGCTGCGGATGATGGGAGTGTACCGTAAATAGCAACGAGGAGTTTCGGGGCATTTCTCGGTATGTAATACTCACAGACAAATCAGAGTTAGTTCAGATTGACAACAATATTTTGGACATGTTTGACGATGAGTTGCCAGATGAGTCTGGTGTGTGACGTAATACCAAACATGAGAGAGAGAGAGAGAGAGAGAGAGAGAGAGAGAGAGAGAGAGCAGTATTTTGCTCTGGAATCTTGTACTGAATGTTTACAGAAACGTCAGACAAAGCATGAATGACTCTGGGAGCCATGTCAAAATTTATAGTTAGAAATTCCCCCACGTTGAGAGAAAACTTTACTCCATGCTAAAGGGGCACTAACTACGGTTACAGCACTTGACCTTCAAATGTCTTTGCTACAAATGCCAGAAAGTGTTGAATTCTGGGCGAAAGGCCTTAAAATGGTCTACAAAACCGAAGAACAAAAAAAATTCTGAACCGTGCGCCACATGATCAAGTTCCCAGTTTCAGCAATGATGACAGAGGAAAGAGACATTCGACTCCATAAATCATCATAAACAAACAAACTTACCCAAAATTCATGTCAGCTTCTAAGTTTCAAAAATATGGTATGCGGCATTGTTTTCTGCTTTTAAATAGCAAGTTTAAAAAGAGAAACTGACGGTCTCGACATAATCCTACGCCGTATCAAACTCGTTCATTCCGCCCACTCGGAACAAAACATATCATATTCGTCTATATATGAAACAGCCATCAAAATATACCCTTTATCATAAAAAACGTACCATCAACTCTTCCTCAGATCGCTTTATCACACTTTCCCGATTTAAAGACATAGTTAATGTATGGACCACTCAGAATCTGTTCAAATGATACACATCTGCCATCAAATCCGACGTTGCTAGGAAACAGTGACAAATTTAATCATATTTTTCTCATAAACAGCTTAATTGATCGCAATGAGATCGTCTGTGTCTGTTCAAATGGAACGCCTCAACGTATAAATAGCCGGCGTTATTCAAAATATTGCCTTTCAAGCTATTACTGAGTTGATTCAGATTACGCTTAAGAACAAAAATGTTGCTTCCAAGTCTGTTACGGTGGTAATACTGGCACGAATCAGCAGTTTTATAGGACCACAGTTACAAAACATATGCAATCTTATTTTGTTCCATTGATACTTGTGAACATACTTGTAGCAATTTTGCCAACGATAAGGTCCGGGGGCCCTTAGTGGCCGAGTGGTCTAAAGCGCTCTCCGTTACGGATCACTGCCATCTCACCTCTGTCTGCGTGGGTTCGAGTCTCGGATTCGGCCAATGTAGGTATGTGAGAAAGCTTGCCAGTAGCTTCTCGTGGGTCGGTGGTTCTTTCCGGGGTTACCCAGGTTCTTCCTCCACCATTAATACTGGCCGCCATGTATAGCCTATCGTGTGCTGAAAAATGGCGTTAAACCCTACAACAACAACAACAACAACGATAAGGTCCAAAAAGAACGAAATCTTCAAAATGACACCTTTCGTAAACGTTAGAATCTAAGGTGTTTAGGTATCATAATCGTGCTTGTATGACCTATTGAAAAAAAAACCCCTGATGTTGTAAGAATAATCTCATAGTGTTAACTTTGGCTGCAACAGTACTTTAAAAGTGTTTTCTTAGGATGTAAGAGTACTTTACAACTGTTTCTTACAGCTGTACGAGTACGTAAGTGTTTTGTTGTATAACGGCTGTAAGAGTATTTTACAAGTGTTTCTTACTGCTGTGAGGGTACTTTACCAATATTTTCTTACTGTTGTAAGAGTACTTTTTTGTTTGCCACCCACCCATACCGATAATAATTATGTGGGCGCCTTTGAAATCTTGGTCACTTTTAGATTTTTTTTTTCATTGAATTAGAATGAGTGGAACAAATAAAAACATAAAGATGAAATAAAGATTCATGGAATTGTTGAAAAATGATTCTTCTTATGGAGGAGTTTAAAAATATCTTATCAATGTCCAGCTTAAAGCCAGATAATAAGCACTAACCTCTTAATGCTGAGCGCCAAGCGAGGCAGCTGTTAGTACCGTTTTTGTAAGTCTTTGGTATGACTCGGCCGGGGATCGAACCCACGACCTCCCGCATCCGACGCGGACGCTCTAACCACTAGGCCACCGGAGCAGGGACTGTCATGACTGATACTGGTCCACCTTGTAGGAACTGTAAGTTGTTCAGGTTCATTGATAGAGCACGTCTTTTCACTGATTCTGCCTGCCATAGCTATTTCAGAGAGAAATCACGTCTTATACTAGTGGTGAACCAGTGAGATTAATGAGTGCGGTTCAAATGGTATCTTGTTCAGCCAGGTCATTACCAATGGCAGATTCTACTTTTGGTACAGCGAAAACGTCTATGGATGTGCGTAACCTAAATTAGACAGAAGATCGGAGAGATCTCAGTTTTGTCCGGTTTTATCTCTTTCATGATGATGCAGGGCGTCAGCGATCATGGAACGGTAGCCTTTGATTGTAATTGGTGTTAACTGTTTCTCGTCAAAGAGCCGTAGTAATAAGTTAGCTATTCGAGGTATTGATGCCTGCAGTGGTACAATGTGTTCCTGGGCTCACCATTGTTTCAAGAATATTCATTTGCTTTTTAAGTGGAGGGCTGACCAGCTTGAGCGATTTTCTCCACCTTGGCTTTCCAATTTGTCGCAAATTGGTCCGTCAGCTATTAATTGATGCCATCGGGTATTGAGATAACACTGAGGAATTAAGAGACAATACCACTCGTATTAGGTGACTATTTCGGGACAGCGAGTCCAATAACAATTTTAGCCAACCTGGAGTATGACCATCTTGGACGAGGACACTACTTTGGAAATTCCCAAACAGGAACGCAAAGATCTGAGGACATGGTCGTACATGCTGTTTGAGATAAGTCATCATCGTGGAGTTGTGGATAGAATGAGAATCCCCTTCCCATTTAGACCATCCTGCCACCAATGAACATATTTCGAAATGGCTTTCATCTGGAGAACATTGATATATAAATGACGATCATGGAGTGGCACATTCCAATGGCTTCCCGGAGTTTTGGAATGAGGTGAGCCCCGTAAACCTTTGTGCTCGCATCCGTACATATTTATTTTCGGTGACTGTACTTGCAGAGGTATACACGATATGAGTCAAGTGAGGTTGCCTATTTTTGAGATGGAACCTCATATTTGTATGGACTGTGAGGTGTGTCCAGTGGATAGGGTCTCGGCCTCCATTAGGACAGCATAATCATTTGTAATGAGCCCATAAACAGGCGACCCATGACTTTGAATTCCCCTGCAGCATTAAGCAAACACAACAGGGAATAGGATTCCTGGGCGGATTAATTGTCGCGCATCAGCAAGGAAGACACCATTGCACTTATTTTCAATGCTCGTTCCTAAGGAAGACATACTCAGTTTACCTGAGTGTTGAACTCCTTACCTAGATGGAGAAACGTTTGAGATAGTATCAGGTCGGATTGACAAGGACGTCAAGGATGAGAAGGAGAGTTACAAGGGATATCATATCTTGCTCCAGCATACAACTCACCTGATATTATTTGTAGAATGTCATCCAGTAGTTTGATGTTGCCGCCATGGAGTGGTCCGGACATGGACCATTACTAGGTCTACGAGTGAAAACCCAGGGACTGATATTGAGTCAAACTGGAAATGCCTTAAACTGGTAAACGGTGTCCCTGTAGGTGAATGGTAGGAACGTCCTGGAAGCCATGTGAATGGCTAAGTGAAGATATCTTGTAAGTTCACACTGATTGCATAGTCTCCCTCCTAGACAGCATTTAGAACCCGTCGTAGTGTTTCCACCGTGAAACAGATGGGCGCGAATGAATTGACTTGTGTCCGCTTGATTCGATGGCAGGGCAAAGAGCTCATTTTGCCATTGTAACCAAAGACAGTGTCAAATAAAAGCATGGGTAATTCACATTGCGAACCATTTCTACCGCCCTTTTCCGGTGAAGGTCGTTGATTTCTTGCTTCGAAGAGGATGCTTTGAAAGAGTCGGTGAATATGTTTGTAGCCGAGGGAACCAAAGTCAAAGGAAGAGATGAGCCCATGATGATACAGAGTTCCTCGGAAACCACTTGTCAGATCCACTGATCGTGGTGGAAAATATTGTCCCATTCTGCAGCAAAGACTCTGAGCTTCCCACCTACAGGTGTCTGTGGCGTGAAAATAATAGTATCCTTGTTTGAGATAGGGAAACTGTCTTTGTGAGAAACGCAGGCAAAAACGGTCTCCCTCGCTCTGCTTCTTGTCTATTTTTGTTCGGGAGAACTGTGGTTTTCGACGGTTGTAGATTGGATACGGCTGCTACCCTGTGGCCTGTGTTCTAGGGGTGTCCCTGCAATATTTTTGTTGATTTCACTGAGAATCCTGCAGCTGAGATTATGAGAGGGGGGAAATGGTCTCCTTAGTGACTTGTGTGCGGTTTCGTCAACCTAACCATTAAAGAAAATATTAGATGTTATCTTTTGCGAGCCTTGTCCTTATGGTGGTCTTTAGGAAATGTGGAGGTATAGAGCATTGTATCTCATTCAGCCAACTGTAGCTGCTCTTACGGCATTAACCAGGGTATGTTGGGCAGCCCTGTGGAAGACACGGGCCATTCTAGAAATAAACTCCTACCCATGTTCTGTGGGACTCGTGTTGGGAGAAGATATGCTATGTTTATCATGTTGAAAGATAGCCATTGGTATTAGATCCAACGTATAGCACACGGCCACAACGTTGCGCACCAACTGCTGTGTGTCATTAAAAGTCTTCCAGTCCATACGTACGAAGTGTGGCTTCGTCATCCTAAAGCTGCGATATTTTGGTCGACTGCTAAGTGACCGTATGAAAAATAATATTGTGGGACTTGCTGAGTTGCTGACTAAAGTTCGAATGAAGCCGTCCTGGTCACACAAAAGTTGGTTGACGCTTGGGTCTTGCAAATGACAATGTAAATCAACCTAAAATGTTAGTAACGCAAGCCAGACTGTGTAAATAATGTAACAGTAGATACCTTTTGTTAATTCAGGCCGTTGATAAAGAGGGAGAAAGTAGACAGAACTCCAGTGGCAGTGGACGGAAAACGTATGTTTATTTTGCTCTCCATCTCTCTCCCCAGTAAGTTATATCGTGTCAAACACACGTCATGAACGGCCTATTGCTACTGCCAGTCAAGGTTTATCTTGCTGTGGCGGTGAAGACAAAGTCGGAGTTGCCTCTGTGCGTGATTGTTTATGACGCTTTGTAGCTGATGAACCAGTTGTAGTGTTATATCCTCCGGAAAGTAGATCCTGCACCCAAGCCACCTATGAATGGATATTTATGGCTCGTTCGTCCCTCCATGTGCCCGGCTGTTTCTTCTCCTTAAATGCCTAAACGTTAGTCCATTATGTATTTTTTGCAGCAACAAGGTCTTATGATGAGTAGGTTACATAACTTTTTTGTAGCAGCACGGTCTTATAGTGAGTAAACATCATGTATTGTGTAGCAACACGGTCTTATAGTGAGTAA
Organism: Megalonaias nervosa; assembly: GCA_016617855.1. Taxonomy (NCBI): domain Eukaryota; kingdom Metazoa; phylum Mollusca; class Bivalvia; order Unionida; family Unionidae; genus Megalonaias; species Megalonaias nervosa. The sequence goes on from JAECUM010031873.1 coordinate 15,005, forward strand.
AGTACATGTCTTGTGTAGCGACACGGTTTTATAGTGAGTAAACTACATGTATTGTGTAGCAACACGGTCTTACAGTGGGTAAACATCATGTATTGTGTAGCAACACGGTCTTATAGTGAGTAAACTTCATATATTGTGTAGCAACACGGTCTTATAGTGAGTAAGCTATATGTCTTGTGTAGCAACACAGTCTTACAGTGAGCAAACATCATGTATTGTGTAGCAACATGGTCTTACAGTGAGTAAACTTCATGTATTGTGTAGCAACACGGTCTTATAGTGAGTAAGCTATATGTCTTGTGTAGCAACACAGTCCTACAGTGAGCAAACATCATGTATTGTGTAGCAACATGGTCTTACAGTGAGTAAACTTCATGTATTGTGTAGCAACACGGTCTTATAGTGAGTAAACTACATGTATTGTGTAGCAACACTGTCGTATAGTGCGTAAACATCATGTATTGTGTAGCAACACGGTCTTATAGTGAGAATACTTCATGTATTGTGTAGCAACTCGGTCTTATAGTGAATAAACTATATGTCATTTGTATAGCAAGACGGTCTCATAGTGAGTAAACTTCATATATTTTGTAGCAACATGGTCTTATAGTAACTAAACTACATGTCTTTTGTGTAGCAACACGGTCTTATAGTGAGTACACTACATGTCTTTTTGTGCAGCAACTCGGTCTTATAGTGAATAAACTATGTCTTTTGTGTAGCAACACGGTCTAATAGTGAGTAAACTGCATGACTTTGTGTAGCAACACGGCCTTATAATGAGTAAGCTACATCTTTTGTGTAGCAACACGGTCTTATGGGAGTAAACGGCTTGTATTTTGTGTGGCAACAGTCTTATAGTGAGTAAACTGCATGTCTTTTGTGTAGCAACACGGTCTTTTAGTGAGTAAACTACATGTCTTTTGTGTAGCAACACTGTCTTATAGTTAGTAAACTACATATCTTTTGTGAAGCAACACGGTCTAACAGAGAGTAAACTACATGTCTTTTTGTGTAGCAACACAGTTTTATAATGAGTCAAATACATGTCATTTTATGTAGGAGTACGGTCTAATAATGAGCAAACAACATGTCTTTTGTAGCTGAACGAATTTACCTTAAACATACTCATCCAGCCGTCTTATGTATTCATGGGATGTGGCAACATGTGTCTCAAGAACAAATGTCGTCACATTCTGTGACTTTAATCCTATCACAATTAGCTAAGTCCCACAAATCAATCTAGTCTATCTTTAAGTGATCGTTGCGAACAGATGGAAACTTTTCTTTCCAGTTAGCCAATCAGATTTGAAGCGAGTTCATTCGCATTTTCTTCCATGGATCCCGCATCGACTCATCAAGCTCTCGGTTTATTACACCTATGGAATTCGATCAGATGGGTATATAGGATGGAGCTATGTACATTTTAATGATTCTTAAGGAGTTCTGACTGCGTGGACAAGGCAAATGTCACGGATGCGCTGAGACGTTGTTTACTTCTTGAACATGTTTGTTTACATCGTCATACATGCCTGAATAAGGTAAGGCTCACTGTAAGTTTGGGATGAATCCCCTTAGGCTTTAGGTGTGAGTGTGTTTACTATAATCAGCAAACACGTATAGGACTAAATCATAATTGAGACATCTGCAGATCCTGCAAACCACCACAAGGAAAAGGTACTAAAAGCATTCTGTACAAGGTTTGCATGATTTAAAACCGTTATATTTCTACAAACAGTCCTGACCCAATATTACATTGGTTCTCATATAGAAAGGTGAGTACCGAAAGAAGACAAATGTTCAATAGTTTTGATTGCGATCAAATAGGTACTTGTTTTCCTACCAAAGCGTTGTCTTGCGAGTAGAAAAAGTTAAATTGGCTTCGAAGAAAAACAGATAAATCCTCATCTTCGTTTCAGACAGTTTTGGTTATCATGTCTAGAAACAGTGTTATTACGCTTACATGAAAAAGTTTTAATAGTTAGACCTACTTTGTTAAACAATTCGATACATGTATGTTGCTCAGTGATCAAATTTGGGCTCTGTTGCTAAGAATAGAACAACATTTAAACTAATTATTCTCGAAACGTTCGCTCCTGCGTATATATTATATTTAGTTGAGTACCTAAGGGCATAAATGTCATTTTAAAATTTTCCACCAATGAGGTAAAAATATTTTTGTCAACCTTGAACTAGATAAATATACCATGCGGGCAGGACACATAAATCTAAATTTGAGAAGCAATGCCGTTTACTAAAATGTATCTTCCTTCTAGCCTTGTCATCATTACAGAGGACGCATTAAGACCATAGTCCTACAAAGCACTGCAGAATAATAATCGATTCTGCAACCATTATAACCATGTTTATCTAATAGCAAAGAATTATTGGCATGCTAATGGCACCTTCAAGTATCTGACATCATTACATGAAAGCTTTATCATAATCCCGTTTGCCTGCAATGACAAAATGAATATTTTTCATACACAAAAACATTAATTCTCCTCGGTAACTTCTAATGCCATTTACTAGTTATTAGAACACACGTACTGTCTGCTTTATGTTGAGCTGTCATGATAAAGGATAAAGCAATAGAAAAGATATTAATTTATCTGACCATAGACGTGAATATATTTGTTACTGAAGGTGTTTAAGCACCTTCCAGTTGTTCAATTGATTTGAATAGCTCTCTTCATTGGAGGTGCGTTAACATATTTTTTGAAGTGATACACATAAATATCTGTCATTACAAGGTATTTAAGTATCTTCCGGTTGTCCATATGATAGACTCGAATATATGTCTGTAATTAGAAGGTTTTTCAAGTAGCTTTCTGTGAAATTTTATTGCTTTCAAGTATCTTCCGGTTGTCCATATGATAGACTCGAATATATGTCTGTAATTAGAAGATTTTTCAAGTAGCTTTCTGTGGAATTTATTGCTGTCTCCAGAGTTTTCTAAATAACATTTTCATTGATTAAATACGTATTATTACTGATAAAGCAAGAGATAAATCAACCTCATACGTATTCAAATGACCAGCAAAGTGTTACTACTGCCTCTATGGTCTTAAACTAAGTAAAATAACAGAAAAACCACTACATGTGGTAAAATTCAACCAATAATTTCATTCCCAAGGATACAAAGTCAAAAAATTGGAAAGGAACTTACTGTATTTGAATTACCAGTAATCCTAAAAGTTATATCACGTGTCCAAAAGAATAGAACATTCCGAATGAATTCCAGTTTTGAATATGCTGATGTATCAGTGGTTTTGAATGCGCCTACATATCTATCATCGTGCTGTTTCACAATGATACAATCCAGAATGTCTTTGAATGAATTCTCAGTAATACCCAAATAGTGTTTTAGACCAAAAGCCAATAAGTACTTTATAATTTTAATGATTAATTTAAATAAATATATGTTTCCTATCAGCTCTCAAATTATAACTGAAGACGACTAAACTTGACTCTAAAAAGACCGATGTCAAGATGGGAATTAATAACTATGACATAAACAGCCTTATATATATATATATATATATATATATATATATATATATATATATATATATATATATGTACTCTTCTTATATATACTTATATATATATATATATATATATATATATATATATATATATATATATATGTCTCTCTGTGTGTGTGTGTGTGTGCGTATTTCCAAAGGAGAAACAAATGTCCTGAACTCAAATTAAAGTAAACACGTTGCCTACAAATGACCACTATCTTTGAATTTGACTTACAACCAGGGACAAATATTAGCCATGTAATATGTTTTCACAAGTTATCATTACAATCAACAATCATGGACACAAGTTGAACACACAACAGAGTGTATAGATATACATAAAAGTTAGGGATAAATGTACCAAATACGTATTCATATGGCTAACAAAGAAAGCGATCAATCTACCACATATGTATTCATATTGCTGGAGATGTAAGCGACACGTACACAATCGTTGTATCAACCACAAAAACATCATGAAAGAGTTCTTTCCTCATTTAAGATTTTAATCAGTGTACATATAAAAGAAACACAGAGTTGATTCAGATTAAAGTCCTTCTGACTTTTTTTAATTTGTCAGTTATTAGGTAAAATTGATACATCGACAAATATCCAACCATGCTCATTGACGCTTGGGAGTAAGTATTCTGGTGCAGTGAATACACTGATGAAATAAACCTACAGGCAACCGAACATCGAATGGTTTGTTGATAAAATCTGCTGATATGATGACAGAAAAGAAGAAAATGGGAATATAAGGCTTTATGAGCATGGCTGAGTATTTATCGAAATGTAAATTTTTACCTAATCACTATTACCCAATATATTTATAAATGGGTTTTATGTACTGTACTTGACAAGTAATGATATCTTTTCTCTTGCTGTCTGTTTATTTGTATCCATTGGCAGCCTTCCTTTTTTGTAGTAAATTTGTCATAATGTCGTGCATTCCACTTTATTGACTAGAATGATGTCATCCACAATAGTTTTGCATTCGAACATAATTCAACCAAATTGCAAATATATTATATTACATGCACTTTCTTAAATATATCATTTTAGAGAGAATGGTTGCATTATAAACCCTTTGACGTTAACAAATGTATTTAGAGTCAGCACAATTGTTACACGTTTCCTGGTGATGGAATGTACGATTTTATGCATTACGGTAGAACTTTGTTCTCTGGTATTATTAAGATAAACAGTTTTGTGAATGACGGACTCAGATCAATATCACTCTGACATGGTATAATATGATGGAAATCAATTGATGGAAGGTTTTCACAAAACTGTTTTTATTTTTTAGCTCGATATAATGTTTTATATAACATATAACGTTTCCATACCTTTATATAATCAAAGCACTTTGAAGCCATGAGCACACAAATGTGGGGAGTTTGGCTAGGGTGGTGCAAATAGCTTCTGGAAACCTGATGCATAATCAGCATGATTTGAGCTATCACTTGTGCTCGTAATGTTCTTTTAGAAATAGAGCTATGTATTGCAAAATGTAATTGAGTTTAGATCATAAAAAACAGCAAAATAAATTTATTGCAAATTTAAATCATTGATTTATCAATTATTTCAAAATTCTAAACACACACACAGGCATAATAATCCACACTTACGCAATGCCAGCAGATAATAAAAGTTAATGTTGCATTGAAAGAAATGTAGATAACTGAATCAATGCAGGAATTTCAATAGTTTGTCTCACGTTTTTCCTGATTCCTTGTGTGTTTGACACAGTCATGTGAATCCATAAAATAGGTATATATGAGAATGTAATAAGAGAGATCAAATTCTACAACCCCTTACATTCATCAATATTTGGTGCTAGGATGACATTTTGGATACCTAAAATTTCTTAATGAGAGTTTTTTTTAGGCAAGAAACGTAACTCAAAATAATGAATGTAAAATAAATTGGCAAATGATCCAGATAGTACTGGCTAATATGCAGCTGTAAAGCTTCGCGAGACTTATTTTCTGTAAATGTTTACATGTTTGCTTGTGCCTGCTTTAAATCTCTCTGGAACGATCCACCGTATTTGTACGTTCTCATTAATCAACTAATAACTCTTACATGGATGCTGTGGTACACACAAACTCTCACCACTAACCAAATTCCAAGGAAACTTAAAGTCAATATATCAAACAAAAAACTAATTTCTGTATCAGATTGGTATATGAACCACACGTTTCCATTCATTAGTCAAACAATTTTTATCTTAGAAATACAGACATTTCGCAGTATTTGTTTCAGCCTCGTTCACCTAATCTTGTGCTCGCCCCCACCACCCTGTCCCCAAATAATTAATTAATCGACATTATGAGTCCATATGTTATTTTGTCTGTAGCAAATGAATTGCACATAGATTCAATTTTTGCCAATTAGTAAATCTCAAAATATTTTGTGTTATAATTTATTTTATTCCCAGTAGACAGGTGCTCTGGATGTAAAATAATTATAGAGAGAGACAGAGACAGAGAGACAGACGTAGACATATACAGACAGACAGACATACAATTTGATAGTATTGGTGGAACAGTCAGAGGGACACAAAAAAACAATAAATGTTGTAAAGAAATACTTCACCACATAGAAACGTGCATGTATAGAACACAAACGTAATTGTCATGAGAAATGGCAGCTACTTACATAAAGATGAGCAATGATTTTTTGTAAATTACAATAATAGTCAATCTGAGGGTGTGCCTACATATAATATTTGGTGCAATATCCGCCTTAAGAAATTTCCAGTGTGTGTCAGAAAACGTTGTCAATACATCGTTCCAATGCATTATTTGCTTAGAAATCCAAATTCGGTGATGTTGTTGTTAGTTTGTTTTGAAGATGTTTTTATGCAAAAATGCCACTAATTTTACGAGTGGGAAGTAAGGAGACTTCACACTTCAACAGATGTAAAAGAAATTAACCTGTAGTTTAGAACAAGTGCTTTCGTTGTCTCGAGATATTCATAGGAGTTTCTGATTTGTTTGAAAAAGTGAAACTGGGCGACAGGTTTGTCAGAAGTGAAGTAGAACGACGTGATTGTTTCTAAGGGGCAAAATAGGGCGACAGGTGTCAACGTATACACGATTCTCATTATCAAGGGCATTCTGGTATGTGTGTAGGACGATTCGTAATAGCTGCCAAATACAACAATAAATGAGTGCTTAGCAAGACAGGTAAATCTCTTGTTATCTTTGACAAGCTTAGCTACGAGCAGATACCTATTTCCTGGTGCATATGAAATCTTTTAGCGATACAAATCTCTACTTTCTATCTGCTTCTATTTGTAAAGTACGTTTAACATAGTTCAAAGAAAACTCTAATTTTTGAATCTTTTATTTTTCTTCATAACAAATTGCAATGCCAGGCCAAGGTGCTCTGCTATCGAATGAAATAAACATTTTTTTCAGCAATTACTGTTCAGGAATATTAGCATTGCAGGTTATATCGGAAAAATGTAAGGCGATACGAACAAGTATAATGAGAGATATCGGAATCAAGCTTGTTCCATTCATCTTAATATAAATTTGAGACATCGCTGGGAAGCGCTTCTGATATCCTTTACTTTCAAAATGATAGAGCGAGAGAATCCATTAAATTCTAACCTGAAAGAAAATCGCATGTTTACATATAACCCTTTCATATGCCCCTTTCATTTGCATAATACTGTTTAATGATTCCTAAACCAATAGTGGATCTCGTTTTTACTGCTTTTTTCAAAAACCTTTTTAAATTGAGATTTTGCATCGTGTTGTTTTCGTACTTCTGAAAATTTTGGGATTTGTGCAACAGGTAGATAGTATACAAGGGTTATAATATTCAAAGACTTTGATGTTGGCTTTACTTCCGCAAATTGTGTTTTACCAGCCGTACGTCAAGGGCTCCTGTTTAACTGATATTTGGGCCACAAACCTAGGGCCGTAGAGAATGATCAGAGGCCCTGGGGTAAGAAACACTCGGGCCTCTCCTAGTTCTTGTTCAAACAAAATTTTTTCAATATAAAATTAAAAGTGTTGTTCGGCCCGGGCCCCCCGGTTACCCCCCTCCCTCCTGACGGCCCTGCATGCAGATGAAGTGACTTCATTAGACATAAAATTCTTTCAAAATAACTGTACGAGACTATTACTACAGGAACCACGTTCGTACATGAATTTATCACAGGCAAGAATAGTGGCGTTAGATGATAAAATATTTTTCATCATTTAACGCGTTCAATATATAATAGAAATCGACTTGTCTGGTTAACTATGAAATAATTAACCTGAAGGAGACTAAATATCAGGTGTTTCGGACAAATACATGTAGTGAAAGGGTTACTGACTCCGTATGGACATTGTCCCCCACCCCACCCCCGCACCAGCAATATGACAGTCTGCACACTTGACTGGTGAAGCGCTCTTCGCCTAGACTTTGCCTATTTCTTATGATATTTAAGCACAGACTGATTTCTTTGAAACATTCATCTGTTTAGAAAATGTGTACACGTACAGCATTGAAAATTTTTATCCTAGAAGTTTTATAACTGTGGCACTGGAAGTGCCTATAGTCGCTGCCATTTTCTACTGGTAGTATCATGCACAGAAATGAAAAATATCCATTACGGTTTCTTAAAGTATATGATTATCAGGGATTTTCACGCCTTATGACAGAATATGATGGAGGACTGATCGAATGGTGTATCATAGAATATCACGCCTTATAATTTATTATTAACATCCGTTTACATATTCCATGTTATGTCTTACGGTCGTTCTCAAAGGTCCAAAAGTACTTGATCAAACATTTCCTAAGGTTATGAGGTACTAGATATAAAATAGGGAATGTCATACCGTTTTGTATTTTAAATTTTCTTCCTCAGTTCATTTCTACACGAATGAATGCTTTTGTAAATTGTAAACCTCGTAACAGCTGAAAATTATGTCACAATTTTGGCACAGCTAATTTCACGGATTGATATACACTTCATTATATTGGGAAATTGATCGATCTTTTGCTATCAACATATTTATGAAAATAAAACACTGGAAACAATATTTGATAACCCAACGACTGCCCGAAGCTAATGATTCGCATTCGAACAGCAATTAAATGGAATATATCTCTTTATCTATTTTATTATTCCATTCTGTTTTTTTTCCTTCTCCTTTTGTATTAGATAAGTTCAAAGCAGTACAGTCGCAAAAATTTTTAATTAATCCTTTGGGTCTTCAGTTGCGTAATCAAGCAGTCATATGCAAGATTATATGTATATTTCATGATTTCATTATAAATGTATATTTCATGATTTCATTATATATTGTAAGGTGGAAAATTTTGCAGATACTCTCGCAGCACAATTAGTAATGGTCAGCGTGACACGTAACAATTAACTTCCACGTATGGGATAAGCTCGTAATAAATTGCCACCCGCGAAGGATGGGATATGCCTGTTTTGGGGTGCATTATCGGATTTTAATTAGGACCTGCTAGGTTAACGGTTGGAAATATAGGAGCTGAGACGTGAACGTCGGGTCAAGTAGAGGAAAACGATAAAGTAGAGACAATCCAGAGACAATTTGTGCCATTTGGAAATGAGTGTCATAAAATGAATATTTTGTTAATACGGTGAATTATTCTAGCTACAATGGGCGTATTAAATCTTTGTTAGTTAGAGAAAGTTAGTCCTGATTGGACAAGCTAAACGAGGGGAGGGGTGTTTCCAAGACGAAATTCAATGTTTTAAGTAATTTCCCTTGTGAAATTCGGCAGTCCAAGTTTTCTACCTAAAGGGAAGTATGAGGGACTCCGAAGAAATTATTAAGTAATTTTTCTCATTAAATAAACTGTCAAATGGAGTGGGTAAGAATTTTAGAGACCCGGAACCAGACAGAGATTCGGCTGTATAAAAGGAGCGAGTCTCGAAAAGGCACAAAGTTATTGTCTCAATCACATAGAATATGTTCATGGAAGTCAAAAGAAAAGTTGCAATTATTTGCTGCATTTATTCATGTGAAATTTTTACTTCAATATTCATTGAGTTCAGAAGTTATTTTTTGCATTCATTGGTCTTGTTACATGACCCATGTATTGTAAGAATGGGATAAATTATTTCATTGATATGAGTGTGTTCGGATTTAATTGTTTGCATGTAATAGAAATCATGTATTGTAGGAATTTCATGCTGAGAATGGATTTATTTATCAGTCTTTAATGATATGTATCATGTGTGCTAAGAAATGATTTTCTATTTTGGAAATATATGTCACTGAATCGCTAGTAAGCAAATAATATAGTTCAGACAAGACGGGAAGTCCAGTTAGTAATTTAAAACCAACTTTGCGATATAATCGTTTATCTAAGAGGTCTAGTTATGTCATGTTTCCAGTAAGGAATGCGGCTAGCAGCTAAGGGAAGATACAATAATTTTATAGTGTGTGTGTGTGTGTGTGTGTGTGTGTGTGTGTGTGTGTGTGTGTGTGTGTGTGAAAGACGCGAAACGGGGACATCACTGAATACACATCAACAGACCGGGGACACACCTCGAAAAGGGGACAATCCCGTTTTATAATGTCGGTTTAAATGGAATGTCAAGGCCTTATTTAATGATACAAACCTAAAATAAGCTTATATGAGCATGTCCCCGTTTTGTAGGTATGTTTTCAGATCATGCTCTACACAACAATACCCACGTCCCACTCGACTCAAAACCTCGTGAGTACCAGTCGGAAAACTGCGTCCCCGTTTACGAGGTAAAAATTCACACTGTTTTGCTGTCGGCTTGCCCACTTTGCTTCCGAATTACTCACCGAAGATGTCATCAGGAAGAGCTAACTAATATATATGATATATTTTCTTTTTTAACACAGAGAGCAATATCGATATACATGTTTATTAATGGGGAGTCCAATGTTTATAACACATTTCGCCAAATTAGATCGGGGACACAGGAAAACTGACTAAAAGGTTTCATGCAGATATTATACACGGTTTTTACGATGGGCGAGAGATTCTAGCAATTCATCTGTGCTTGTATATTTTATCTTCTATTTAACTCTGAGCCATGCACATTTGGATAAAAAATACACTGGAAAAGATCGACATAGATTTTAGTTCATTCAAATGTGGTTAGAAGCATAATAACGAACAGTCTACATGGTAACCAAAAGAGAATACCATTTCTTTCCTCCAGTTAACCGCATTAGAGTTAAATCCGACGAGTTAAGCTTAAGCCAATAGGAAATAAAAAGACGTTTTGTACATGGCACCAGTCACGACGCTGAAAATACAATTTTTCATACTCATATTTAGTGTTTCTCGATGTATCTTAAATGTGCATGCTGGTTGAAGTATAAATAATGTGAAACAAAACAATCATTTAAATTTTGTTTGACTCAGAGGTAAATTATCAAATATTTGTCATTCTTTCCTCGTTTAGTCAGTACCTTTGATATTCTCTCTCTCTCTCTCTCTCTCTCTCTCTCTCTCTCTCTCTCTCTCTCTCTCTCTCTCTCTCTCTCTCTCTCTCTCTCTCGCGGCTCTGTTACTTCTGTCTGTCTTTTCTGCTTCTTGCTAGCTTGATTTCTTTCTGGCTGTAAGTCCCTTGTTTTCCCCTATTTCTAAGGACACGATGATAACAGTCGTCAATCTTTCTCTAGTCAATAAATGACCACAAATGCGCAACATTAAATTGACAACTGGCTTCTCCACTAAGCGAAAGGCAGAAGATTAATACCGTTACATGCAAGAGGTCTCTTGAGTGAACGAATGACACTAGTTATAATAATTTTCCTCTAATTAATGCATGACCACCAATATCACAACTACACAATTACATCACAACTTCTCAGTTGCCTGCCTACCACACAACTGTATGGTTTCTCCCTATTACATTTCCGTAACGTAGCGCCGGTACTTAGCTACTATAAAATCCACATCACAACTCAAACACCTAATACCGGGAACTATTTTTCCTACGCTACCTTAAGTCAGTTAAATCATGATTTTTAAGCCTCATTTCGCCTGTAACTCTACACCATATTTATCATGATAGCAAGAATAAAAGGCGTCTCCAGATAACGGGACAGTCCCTTTAAGTCATTCCATTTTACGATTTACCAGCTCTGTCATAAATACTGCGCATGGAGTCACATAATAAATCAATCCACACAATTAGATTTTAATAGGGACTATTTGGTTTCAGGGACACTTATGCGGATCTGACCTGAGCTCACTAAAAATAAACCATGCCATGATAAAAAAAAAAATAATTTTTGGTGTGTTTCATATCGAAAAGATCTTATTATGCATTGGCTTATTAATGAAGGGGATTGTACTAAAGTGGAAAATTTTTGTACACCAAAGATAAAAATGTGTTATTTTGTGTGACATTTTAAATTTTAAACCGTAGTCTTGCCGATTAACTGAAGATTATCATGCAGATCTTTGATTATTTCATTTTAGAGAAAGGAACACATTCTCTGTATTTTCACACATCTCTGACAATTCGACTTCTTCAAACTCCTGGACGTGCATTTTTACTTATATATACAACAAACATAATATAAAAATTCAACATGATTATTTTAACTTGGTTTGTTAATATGGATGAGAACTATGTGCATGAGGTGAGATTACTACAGTATTTAGATTGAATTGATTTATATTTAGAATCAAAATACATGCTTATTGACTGTCCCCTATTTGACTGCATAATTTCTAACACTGTCTATATGTGTGTGTCCCCCTTCTGATGGTAAAGATTCTGATACAGTGTTTCTTGGAAATCAACCACAAATCAATTACAAATACATGTATATATCAGATACATAGTAAAAATAGATCTTTATCGCCCATAATTTGTTAAAATAAAAATGTACCCGATTTGATGGTAAAAATCATATGTCCCCGTTTTGTAGGTTTTACAAGAATGTGTGTGCGTGTGTGTGTGTGTGTGTGTGTGTGTGTGTGTGTGT
>JAECUM010031873.1:32500-40689 GCA_016617855.1 Megalonaias nervosa
AGCAAATATAGTTAAAATTTCAGATATGCTGTGCGCATTTTTTTCTATGCAAATACGGAAGGAATCCCACTTAAGAATCCCATTCCTATAGGAGCCGATACACACATGATAATTAATACCAAACGTATTCGGTATTTTGTAAAGGAACCTTTATTGCAAGATTTAATAATACATTTTCTGTAATATAGGACATAATTCCACCTGCATGGATAGCTATATCAAGTCTAATGGGGTTGTGATTTTAATCTAATTTTATATCATCCCCCAAAATAGATTTAGCATGAAGTGTCTCCGTTAGGGCAATTATATGAAAGTCATCGAAATTCCCAGCATGAAATTCGTGGGTTATTTTTGGTTTTTTTTCATACAGGTCTGTGTTCTCCGTTCCTGCCGAGAAAATGAATTCAGACGATTTGCATCCGATGTATCAGAGTGGGAAGGAACTGGATTTAGTTCAGTACCACCTGTTAGTAATAAAAAGCCAATTATACTGTCGTATCAATAATGAACAATTTGGAGCATTGATCATTATCTTTAAAATTACTTGAAACAATGATGACTTCACAGAGAACATTTGGCTCAAATCTAAACAAGCGAATAAAATTAACGGACAAGAAACTTGCCTTGGTATCGAGAAAAACGCAGAAAGGTATAACATACGCAAAGTTAATAAAACACAATAAATAAAGTCATGTGAATGAAGAACAATTGTAAGAATTGTTGATGAGAAAACAACATCTGGTGTAACGAGTTGGTTAAGCATTAGGACCACTGATATGTATGTATGTATATATAAGAGAAAATATCCTAACAATGTTCAACATATTTACCAAAAATTATTGCTCCTAATTATACTTTGCCCTGTTTCCAACAAGTACTTTGTTTCCCTTGCCCTGCTTCAGCAAGAATTTTGTTTCTTTTGTTCTGTTGCGTACAAGTATGTTGTTTCCCTTGCCCTTTTTTCAACAAGTACTTTGTTTCTCTTGCCATGTTTTCAGCAAGTATTTGGTTTCCCTTCCCCTCTTGGCACCATATATGTTGTTTTCCTTGCCCTGTTTCCAAGAAGTACTTTGTTTCTCTTGTCCTGTTTCGAGTAAGTGTTTGTTTCCCTCGCCCTGTTTCAAACAAGTATGTGTTTTCCATTGCCCTGTTTAAAACACCTATGCTGCTTCCCTTGCTTTGTTTCCAGCCAGTAATATGCTTCCCTTGCCATATTTTCAGCAAGTATTTGGTTTCCCTTGCCTTGTTTGAAACAAGTACTTTGTTTCCCTTGCCCTGTTTCCAGCAAGTATTTTGTTTCTCTTGCCCTGCTTCCTACAAGTATGTTGTTTCCCTTGCCAACGAGTACATTGTTTCCCTTGCCCTGTTTCCAACAAGTGATTTGTTTCCCTTGCCCTGTTTTCAGCAAGTATTCGGTTTCTCTTGCCCGTTTCCCATGAAATATGTGGTTTCCCTTGCCCTATTTCCAACAAGTATTTTGTTTCCCTTGCCCAGTTTATAACAAGTATGTGGTTTCCCTTGCCTTCTTTCCCACAAGTATTTTCTTTCCCTTGCCCTGTTTCCGACAAGTATGTTATTTCCCTTGCCCTGTTTCCCACAAGTATTTTTTTCCGTTACCCTGTTTCCAACAAGAATTTTCTTTGCCTTGCGCTGTTTCCAACAACTGTTAAATTTTCAACATCATCGGACGTAATCAGTTTTTTTGTTTGTTTGGTTGTTTTTTTTTTTTTTGTTTTGTTCCCTTTTTTACCTGTCATTGTACAGTGACATCCAGCGAAGAATGAAAAGGGCTGGCACACTAATTATATTGAACACTTGTATCACCTACATCTGTATATACTTTACTAACACGAAACTGACTGAAACTTGAGATTTGGAAGTTGTACTTACACGCATGTGCTGCATGCATGTATTACAATACAGCATGATGTTAATTTGGTGTCTTTGCATTAAGAAATACGGTTAAATTGTCAGTGTAATGCGTATAATTTTGGTAATTCCACCAAAGTTTGAGTAATTCAACTACCTCAGTTTGGAAATTCAACTGAGTTTGAATAATTCAACTAACTCAGTTGAGTTATTCAACTACCTCAGTTTGAGTAATTCAGCTATCTCACTTTAGCAATTCAACTAACTCAGTTTGGGTAATTCAGCTATCTCTTACATATAGGAACTCTTGTCATTATCTTGTTGTAATCTTAAATTGGAATATACATAACTTTTGTCGGTATTTAATTTGCATTGTGTGATTGACCTTTGTCCATAATTGAGGATACTAGTTTGGGCCTACCTGACTAATGTCAGTTTGTTGTTGTTTTTATTTAACATGCTAATTTTGATCTGCGTTCAAGACATTGGTTTTCTCCTTGAAATTCCTTGTCTATCTGATGTTTGCCATGTTCTTTACTAAAATTTAATTAAAAGACATGACCTTGTTAGCAACTTAGAACATTCTAGAAACGAACGTTTGACCCTCATACTTGTCTTCTTATTTTGTCTTAGGTTCTTATATTAGGATTGTTTACAACATCATTATTCATTCCTATTTTGACATCTGTCTAGTGTATTGTGGATTTTAATTGTGTTTGGTTATAATTTGAGAGGAATTTATTTATTTCAAATATTAATTAGAATTACCAAGTTCTTATTGAATTTCAGACTAATTTTGGAATTATTGTGAATTCAGTTAAAGACATTCTTGCTTATATCATCGTGATACATTAAAACTGTTAGAAAATCAGCACAATCCAGACTATTTTTGCACCCGCACATTCAAGATTGGCATTCATTCGGTATAATATACTTTTTGACTTGTGATAAAACTTTTTGGACTATATGGGATTTAATTCACAATACTGTAGGTTCGATTTAAATTTTAACTTTTTGTTCTAGTGAAACACATTATTTGTTGAATTTTTTAAGAATTTGTTGGCTTTTGCTCTTTTCTGTTATTTCGTTTAAAACCATACATTCGTAACATAGTAACTATTATTTCTTAATCAATTAAAATTCGGTTTGAAACAAATAGATAAGCCTTGCAGACAATTGTAGCAAAATATCACTTCCAACAGAATTTTTTGGCATATTATTTTTTTTTTTTTTTTTTACAAGACTGTGAATTGCTAATAATGTAGGGGTGGGGGTGGGGGGCAAGCATACAATAAAAGAAATACCATTCATCAGTGTAACGGTGTCAAAGAATATTCGAGGGATGTAACTTCGAGGCTGACAAAGTTGATACTATTCTGTCCTAAATATTTTATATTCTTCTCCAGGCTGTTATTTGTCTAAAATATCAGCAGTTACCATGGACAAATATTTATCGATTTTGTAGAATGCAAATTTTCTCTTGGAA
This sequence comes from Megalonaias nervosa, assembly GCA_016617855.1. Lineage (NCBI taxonomy): Eukaryota > Metazoa > Mollusca > Bivalvia > Unionida > Unionidae > Megalonaias > Megalonaias nervosa. The sequence continues at coordinate 35,856 of JAECUM010031873.1, forward strand.
GCAGTCGATTTTAAAAAGAATAATTACCCTATGTCGTAATATATTTTCCTTAAAAGGTTTTGACAATAAATAACTAAAGTTAGATTTAGACTTCGAGTGTAACTTTGTCTTAATCAAATTGTTTTAATCAAATTGTCTTAATCAAATTCTTAGAAACGGAAAGGAAATTTTGGGAAAATAATCCTCTTTTCTAATTTTTTTGGTTTGTTTTGTTTTAAAAAATGTAAAGGCAAATCAGCATCATTTGTTGTCTCAAGCGCTCGCCTTTACCGATCACTGCTATCTCATCTCATGTTTATCCGCCTGGGTTCGAGTCTCATGCTCGGCCAAAGTGGGTATGCGAGTAAGCTTGCCAGTAGCTTCCCATGGGTCGGTGGATCTTACCAATTTTTTTCCGGGTTCTTCCTTCACCGGTTATACTGGCCGCCGCCATATATAGCCCAGTATGTGCTAAAAAGTGGTGCTAAACCCACAACAACAACAACTCGTGTGTGTGTGTGTGTGTGTGTGTGTGTGTGCGTGTGTGCGTGTATGTGTGACTCACTCATGTGAAAATCTACTACATATTTGGCAATATCAAAGTAGTAACGAAACATTCAATAGGTAACTCTGCCAAAATAAAGACTAGTCATGCCCTAAGTTGCTTAAAGGCTTGTATTGCTTTCATATTTGTTACTCAGGAAGCGCCATATCAATTCAGACGAAATGAGAACGAATTAGTTATTCCAATAGATGTACAAATATTTGATATGACCGTGACACCAGATTCAACTTCAGTCTGTTATATCTAGGAATGCACAGTGCAGTAATTTATTTATTTATTTATTTATTTATTTATTTATTTATTTATTTTGCAAATGTTGTGAATTATACTGCATATAATTTCACTGTTATTCCAAGGCTTTAGTGGAGGTATAAGATACCCTCCAACTGTGCCTAACTCAGTTTGATCCTAAACCGCTTTGCGGAAATTGGTCGAACTTTGCACATATTGTTTGTGATAACTATCAGCATCGTGGTGGAACCTCTCTTCTGGATCTCAGGGAGAGTCAAAAATCAAACATATAAAAGCAGTGCAAGGTTTCTTTAATTTTGGATACCCATTAAATATAGAGTCACATCTCTAGGATACAAAATACCTGCCACGGTTTTTACCCAAGCTCAAGGTCGGAAGTCAAGTATTCAAGGTGGGTGTATGTAATAAACAACGCGGGATTTTGCCATGGTGAGCCTAGCAAATAGTTCTTGTGTTCTTGTGGATTTCACCATTGTCACAAAAGATTTCTTTTTGACTTTCAAATTATATGAAAAAATAATATATTCCCCTGGATATGCCAATGAGAGCTAGGTGTAGAAACCAACTAAATGCAGCGTGTTTCTTCCACTCTGAGACACAAAAACGATTTAATCCAAATGAATCCTAGGAAGGCATGGCCATCTAATCTTTGTGATAGTAGTTTTAAGTAAATCAAATTAAAAATGTGAAGCTCTATTCCAGCAAGATTTTATTTATACTGGTAATAAAATAGGAGTGATTACATGGAATAAAAACATATTCGACAATTATATTACGCAATAAACATCTGCTGCCCGAACATTTGCACTCCGTCATCGATGTCAAAGGACCAGAAATTACATTAGGAACCTAGCATAGAAGTATATTGATTACATAGAAATTAATACTAATTTAATAAAATACAAATTATAATTATTCTTAATACTCTTTCTTCCAATCATCAAGTACTCTACATTGAGAAACAGTATGGTTGTAATTATTACACGACTTTCGGTGTTTGATTTTATCAGATTAAGTGCAGATGGTTCATAAAGCTCGACTCTATTTTTCTGTATTATTTTCTAGTAGATATTGTCAGTTAAGTGGGCGAAGCCGCCTTCATAAGATGGCATACTGCGTTTATTGCAGATTCAAATCTAATAACAGGTTTTACAAAACTTAAGTCGATACACTGCAGTAAATGAACTTTGCTAGAATGCATTGAATTAGAAAGGATTAGAGCATTATATTTTATAACACTGCAACGATAAGGACATTTCCAACATGAAAGTGAGATACAATGAATATAAATGTAAATTCAATAAAATGTAGAACATGCAAGGACTAGAAAGTCGAATTAACTATTGAAAGAATTAAATTTCCTTAGGTCATATGGATCCTGTCAATATCTCCAACTAATTTGTGTTTGCAATCAAAAGAAGCCCGGATAATTTAAAGTCTGAGAAAGGTGCTTAGCGTTTTGGAGTTGAATCAACGCTGGAAGGTGCAATGTTAGTTTATCACAATCTATCACTGGTATTTTAATTTGATTGGCTGCCGCCATCAATCATAAACAGGTACTTTCGCACCTTCATGCATATAAACGACTCATTCTAGAGGCTAGCTTATCCGATGAAGATCGCTTCTAATTTGTTCCAACCTTCGGTTTTGCGAATATTTACTTAAAAATATGCATCATTACAAATAGCACCCTACAACCACGTTCCTACTATTCAGCATTTTGTGTCGTCTTTGTAAATATCCAAATTCAAGCATCGTGTAGATTCCATTTAGTAATTGCGTTTGAGTGTTTTGTTCTTGCCTCACTTCTGTAGTCTCCCATTAGCTTTCTACCCATAGGAAAGGAAGATGTGGTTCCACGCCAGTTCTGAAGAACTGTTTGACACCTATTGTACCATACATAAAGTTTCTAATATGCACAAAGTATGAACATTTCCTATAGTCATCAGCCTTAAATAGTATGAACATTTCCTATAGTCATCAACCTTAAAGTGTATGAACATTTCCTATAATCTTCAACCTTGAAGAGTATGAACATTTCCTGTAGTCATCAACTTTAAATGTATGAACGTTTCCTATAGTCATCAGCCTTAAATAGTATGAACATTTCCTATAGTCATCAACTTTAAATGTATGAACGTTTCCTATAATCATCAGTCTTAAATAGTATGAACATTTCCTATAGTCATCAACTTTAAATAGTATGAACGTTTCCTATAGTCATGAACCTTATATGGTATGAACATTTCTTATAGTCATCAACCTTAAATAGTATGAACATTTTCTATAGTCATCAACCTTAAAGAGTATAAACATTTCCCACAGTCATCAACCTTATATAGTATGAGGTGCGGTGAAAGAAATGAGAATGCACCATCGTATCATGGAACCTGCTTGCACGATTTATACTGTAATCTGTACATTATTAAGAATGGGAGAAAACTATTTAAAATCTAGTGTATAAATTGTGGATTCTGTGATTTAAAATTAATACTTGCTTAAATGAGTTTGCCAGAATTATGTTGCTCCTTGGAATGCCGATTGAAGTAAAGTATCATTTTGTCAAATATTGATGGAAAGAAAACTAATTAACGTTTTACAGCTGTCATTAATTGTCACATATACTGTGTATATTAAATTAGTGATCTGTGTAAAGTATTTAAAGCAAATATGTCCCAATAATTGTAGCTCATTTGTATGGATCCGGCATGTAAATTATGTGGTCAGGACTGTATATTCCTTATTCATTCTTCTCACTTACACATGCTTTGTTTGACAAGAATGAAAAAAGGAAGGCAACTTGTACAAATTCAACGTACGGTCTTTGACACAACGGGTTCTTTATTGAGACCATATGTTTTAAAACGAATTTAGTCGTCGTAACTAGAGCTTTTGCATTTTTCCATGGTAGTTGTTATTGTCAGTGTGTCTTCAGTTTGTGTCTATTTTGTACCGCGAAAAGTCAGATGCTTATTTCACAAACCGTCACAGGTACATTCATACAGGAGTAAGAAAAAAGCACTAATAATATATCTCTACATGTCTTTCCGTTAGTAAAAGGCATTTTTACAGTAGGCCGTGTATTTTAACACCCCTATCCTGAAATTTATATGAATTTCCAGGTAGTAATTTTGTGCTCCAATCACAAAGCTATAGTCTGCTTCGGTGTAATTTACGAATAGGAGACAAAACTGATTCTAACTTTGGTACATGGCACTATTGGCTCGTCAGCTTATTGCATCTTTACAATCAGCGTATTTATAGTAAGTACTGAAGTTTCGTTCTTATTCATATTTCCTGCTTGATACGCTATTTAGACTTGCTGTTTCACACAGCTGATTACCTTTGTTCCGCACACTTCCAGAGAATACATTTTCCTTGAGGTCAATGTGCAGAAGGAATATGGCGTCTCTTGAAATCTTCTGGTTATTTCTATTTATATAACATCGAGATGGCTTTGGCCATCAAGGCGTCAACATATATTCTAACTTTCTTGATATTCTTTGCCTGTACGCACTTTCGGATGAAAAGGAATAAATAACTACTTTTAGCTCCATTGCTTTGATCGCTTTGAACATCCTCGATCTGAGCTTTTTATACTGAACACATACGTAGAATATGAGCTCTAACGAAAAGATGATCGCTTAGATCTCATATATAAAATAGCTATTTTGGGTCGCTTCATTTGTATCCGCTGCACCAGTCCTTTGTTTTCACAGTGACCAGATTAAACCATTCCCATATTGATCACACATTAATTGGTTCATATATCTCATTGGAACCCTCTTATATGGAATTCCAAGAAAGCATTCAAGTTTGTACATTGAAACTGACCTTAACTTTGAAAAGAAAATTTCATTTATTGTACAGCCTATCTGACCTAACTCAGTGTTGTGTTATGTCAGAAATTTAACTGAATCCAAGCTAGTTTTGAAGGAGCCTTCTGTATTTTGTGTTTTATTTAATTTCATAAGTAAAAGTATGCATGATACTTTTGTTTTCGAACAATCTTTAATCCCTTTATCATACAGACACCAA
>JAECUM010031874.1:0-20768 GCA_016617855.1 Megalonaias nervosa
ATATATATATATATATACAGACAGATAGATAGTGTAGGAGAAGAAAATCATCCTGAAATGCAAAAATAAATCAAGATAGGATATCAAATGGGATATATTATAAGCAAACCCTGTAACACCAGTTTGAGTGATAGACCAGCCTTAGCAGCCGCTTAGTGGTAAGCGTACCCGACTCGAAACCGAAAGAGTTTAAAATCTACTATCAGCTCATCCCGGGGAGGCTACCATACTGGGTTCTTGGACATTGCGCATTACTCCTATAGCCGCGGCATTAAATAATATCCTTGTGTGTTGTGCTGTAAAAACAAAAAAATAGCAAACCATTTCTGAATTGTCAATACATTACTCCATATTAACAGATTCATGTTTAAGAAAACATACAAAGTAATTTACTTATAAAATAGCAAACACTCAGCTACTAGTTTTCACAGCATGGAATCATATTGTTTTGAAGATTTTACATTAAAGCATATTTATTTTCCTATCCATACACTGCTCTACACTTAGCATCAAAATCAACAACAAAAACATACACAAAGCTGTTTTAGATGTTATTTCCATTATGAATTACACCTGCATTAAAGTTACAATAGGGAAAGCAAGACAGATTAGAAACACTGTAATTAATTAAAATGGTGTCCACATATAAACGCATCAAATTAAAAACAAAATCAGTGTGTGAAAGGTAAATTGAGAGCATTAATTTAAAATAAAAAGAAGAACACAAAGAAGGACTTACACATGTTGTCATAGAACTAGAATTCATCATCTATTTGTTTTTAATGTAAGCCTGTCAATATTTAGTAACAAGTTTTCACTTTTACTTTGAAACAGGTGAATACACTTCAAATATTATGGAGATTGTAATGCAATTTAGAGACAACATTTGTTGTGGTGCATATGTTTGACTCAAGAGAAGCTCCTCTAAAGCGTGAAGTCAAAACTCTGAAATGATTTGATATAGATAGAGTGACCAATTAACAAATCTGCAAAGATTACGTGAGAAAGGATATATAAGGACTAAACAGCTTACAACTGAGACACCCCTAAATTGATTAAAAACTTAAGTGTCAAAACGTGTAAAAAGATACCTTGAAGGTCTTGGTTATCTAATCATTCTGCCTAAGGGACGGCTTGTTTAACTCAGCCAGTTATTTATGGACTACTGTTACAATAATTAATATTTGAGTAAAACAACAAAGACATCATATTCGTAAAAATAGAAGTTTGGGCCGTTTGGTACAGCGATCTAGAATAATCCACGCCAAATCCAATTAAAGAATGATAAGCAAACAAAAGTCCGTGACCGTTATGAGCAGGGATCCGTAAAACTCGGGAACTGAACTGGATATGTAGTGCTGTATACGTCTTGGCTCTTTACTTCGATATAGCCAACAAAGTCTGACCATCTGTTGAGATATTACTTGTGGAGGTATTACCTGTCATGAAGACGAGTGTGGATACTTATATACATATTCTGATTGTAAAAAGACTGGACATATTGTGGTATGTATATTTAATTTATTTGTATTGATTGTTGGCTTTTCACAATGATTATGACATAATGTTATGTATATCAATATTTTGTGATTGATCTCTGTCCAAAATTCAAGTTAATGGTTTACCTGACCAGTGACATTGATTTTGTAAACATCATAATATATAGCTTCATAATATATAATACTTCTCTATCAGTATAGATTTAATATTTAGATCATTATTAATTGTAAACATGTTTACTTCAGTTTGAGTTAAAGATATAATCTTGATTCTGACATAAAATTCCAGAAAGGAAATTTCCCATTAAGTTGACTGAGTATTTCCAGAAAATGACAATTGCGACCTAATCGAGTGTAGGGGTATATAAACTTATTTATATTAGGATTATTCATTCTTGTCTTAACATAAGTCTGAATGTTGTCTTCAGTTTTAAACTTGGGTGGATTTAGTTACTGAAATTATTATTCACTGGAATTTCAAAGTGCATAGTAATGTTTTTGGACTAAAACATTAATTTGGAATTATAGTGAATGCAGAAAGAAGAAAGGGAGAGAGAGAAAGAGAAATATGCAAATGCAACTGTAGAAAGAAGAAAGAGAAATGCAGCTGTAGAAAGAGTAGACAGAGAAGCAAATGCAAAAATAATTAAAAAAAGAAATGCTATTGATACTAAATGAATTAAAATTGTGAAGTAGAAAGTACTCCCCCACGTTACATACAAATTCAGGTTTTGATGTTACTATAAATATTAGGTTAGTACCCAATTTGATGGAAAAAAAAGTAGACAAATAATTTCCTTATTTGAAACAAGATTGCTGAAAATTTCAAATGACCAAGACAACATTTGATTGTATTATAATAAAGTGTACTTATTGTCAAAGCTCGTGAAATCTACAATTCACTGTCAGTACATCAAAGTGATGATTATGATGTGTTTAAGGAGTGTAACTTGAAGAATTATGAGTTGGTTTATGAACTGTAAAAGAGAAATTGAACAGACCCATATCGAAATTGCAAGGGAAAAAGATTAATTATTTGATAGGTCCAAGAAGTCTGGTCCAGACTGCGATAACCTTAGACAATTCCTATTACTTGAAGAGTTCAAGAATTGCGTCCATAGTGACGTAAAAGCCTACCATGATGAGCAAAGATAGAAACTTAAAAAAAAATGCTGCTCGTAAGGCTGACGATTATAACTTGACTAACAATGTCTAATTTGTCAGTAAATCTTCCACTCAGCACTTGATTTTGTAAAGAAAAGGATCATTTCAGTCTCATACTAGCACTTCCAAATCTCAGTCTGGCACAACGTTTAGGAATCACATTACTAATCAACTGATCAGAAATCCTTATCTTTTCCTACGTGCACATATTGCAAGAAGAGAGAGCAAGTTATTTCTGATTACTACAGATAGAAAGAGAAGCAACAAAATCAAGACAGAACTAATCTAAGGGGTAAAGGTCACGGTCATATATTGAGAGCAGTACATTTGTTGGGTCAACCAAACACCAGTCTGATTTAATTATGGAGAATTATGAACCAATCGTGTCAAAAGATTATATACCAATAACCCTATTAAAATTTTAAGAAACAGAAGAGTTTCTCATGGCTTTTTATTATCAGGTACTTTGCCTTTTCTGCGAAGACTTCTTCTAATGAAAGTATGCTTATTCAAGAAGTAGAGTTCGTATTTGTTTATGTTCCTCTCCAGTGTGTAAATTTGTCATCAGACTTAGTTTCAGTACCCGTGACAGTCTTAATCGTGACATCTTTACCCGTCGAGGGTATTCATTTGTTACTAGGCAACTCTGTCTCAAGAGATTATAATGATTCAATATTTACCCTCGTGGATCCTGATCAGATACAACCCATAGAAGAACTAGTTTCGGACACGCATAAGATCATTGTGTTCGACGATATTAAAAAGCGAAGGCGAGAGCATGAACCTCATCTGCTAGTATTTCTCGTTGTCGAGAAACAAGCTCTGAAACAGCACTTATCTCGCTCAGTTGTACTACAATGTGCCTAAATACATCCGACGTAACACGTGATGCTTTGTGCTGTTTTCAGGACTCGACAATAGAGACATCGACACGATCGAGAGAGACCAATGGAACGGCTACACCGCTGAGACGTCAAGTTCTAAGCACGATTTGATGACGTTTCATCGTGACGCTAAGATTTATCCGGAACGATATTGAAAAGGCTTTGATGAATTTTACATACCTTTTTATATATCTCCGTCAGTATAGCAACATGCCGTTCGAAAAGATCACCAGTCGTGGTCAGTGCGAGGACGTTCTCAAAACGTTTATCGAGCAAGATCAGTTGCTGAACACGCTTAAATCGACTCAGCATCAGCAACAACGATTACTGGAGGAGTTAGTTCCTGCGTCGGAAAGCGACGTCGCAGAAATGATAAGGCGAGCAGAAGCAGAACAAGCGTGGGAAGCCAAACTGCTAAAATGAAGAAGGATGGAAAAGAAACAGCACCGGAACTGAAATCTGGAGAAAGAAAACCGAATCCAACATTGAATCAATGAAACAAGAGGCAGAATATTTTCAGCAGAAACAAGAAATGATTCAGAAGGAAAAGTAATTAATTCGGAATGAGAGGAAAAAACTGGAGGACATAAAAAGAGAAGAGCGTGAGAATTAACTACTTACGAAAACTCTTGCTAAGTTAAAGGCGCGCATCAAGTACAGATACCTTGTTGAACCAAACAGAGGATGGTTGCAGGAACTTGAGATATTCATGAGCTCAGGATTATCGGCTGAGGATAGTTACTTCCGATTGTTGGCTGCACGTGGTATGCTCACTGAAATAAACTGGGTGTACTGACCATTGATTCAACGTAACAAGAACGAGAGCGAGAAAGAACAAATGATTTAATGACTCGATGAGTTACAAAAGAACAGTGCTAAGCTGAAAGGAGATGACAAATCAAAGAAAAAAAAAAACTATCGCATAGAAACACAACAAATATCTCCAGCGGGGATCTAGTTTTTACAGTTCCAATATTAAAGCAACCTGATTCTCCAGTAGGATTAGAATCCGCAAGGTTAAAAGAACAATCGTCGGCGGATCCAGTGACGGAGGAAGGGTTATCAGTCTGCCTGCAAAGGAAAGAGAACTCGCGAGTCTGTCTGAAGAGAAAGGAGAGCTTGTGTTTTAATGGCACCATTATCAGAGGAGGAGCTTAAACAATTGGCATAACAGGACAAAAAGAAACCTGAAATAATCAGTAATTATGATTTTAAACGTATTTTGCAGCGGGAATAACAAAGGAAGAAGGAGGAGGAGTAACAAAGGGAGGAGGAGAGAAAGCAATGATCGCTTCCAAACAAGCGGGGAATGTCTGTGTGGGGATCGATAACGAGGTGGTGGGTATCCTAAATCATCTTCTGGATAGCAAACTTGGGACGTCTGATCAGTATCAGAGTTTATACGAGGATTTGATTTAAAACAGTTTGTTAGAACCGGCGACGTAGTCGACCACTTTTGTCACGTACATTTGAATAATGGCTCTCAACGATACAACGCTGTTGTTCGATTCAAGTTTAGTCTCTTCTACGTTGCGATATAATCCTTCGTTGGAGTTAGACCAATTATCCACGTTATTTTCTTCCGTTCGAGCAGCATTTTCAGGTATTGTAGCAAAAGCAGCTCTGATTGCCCTCAAAGCGGCTGAATCTGGAGTTACCGGAGCAGCGTCTGCAACAGGAGCGGCAGTGGGACAAAAATAGCTAGTAAAATGATTCAGCATAAAACTCTGACAACCCTGCAGAAAACGCAGTTGTCAGATCTTTCCACGCAGACAAAAGCATGCTCTTAAAAAGCTGCGGAAGTTCTCAGTGAAATATCGGAAGAGATTTTACATGATCTTGAGAGAAAGGTCGGTGTACAAGGCGTACCTCCATCTCTTGGCGCCATCCGTTTATGGATTAAAAAGATTGTGGTAAAAGCATTCTCAAAAAAATTCTCAAAAAATATAATGCATTTTAATAGCCGTGCGAATTTTTTTTATAACATCGTTATAAAATAGCGACACCATTTATTCAAGGTTTACTGCCGATTACCTTAGGCTGAACGACGATACCCCCCCCCCGTCGGCGACTCGAAGACCGAAAATGAGTACGTCAAATGCCAGGACACGAACATCACCAATCTCAACGCGATCACGCATGGAAAAATAGAGGTGCGTGACTAAGATGTGCACCTGCTTCCTCATAAAGCTTTTCTGGAAATCCGCGAGAAAATACAACCTGTGGCGGGTGGACACTATGCAACAGGAACTCAAGTCACGCTGCAGAACAAAGGATGGTCGTTATTCAATACCCACTGAACAATAAGACCGTGGAAGAAATCAATGGATACTTACCACAAGCCAGCACGATCCTGAATTTTATCATGTTCAGCGATGACTACGTGCGAACGTGCGCCACCAACATGTGGTGGTTTAGAAATACAGCTACTGGAGCTGCTGTGAGTTCTGAATACGCTGTCAACACTCGGATGCTTCCAGTGGCCGCTGTTGGCAAGGCTGATGAAATTACCAGAGATAGTTTCAGAACAAGTTTTGCTTTTGCACGTAATGCTGCCTAAAACATAAGATTCACAGCTCCACTTCATTTCACCGATTCCAGTCATGAGATCTGCATGATACTTCCACTGAGCAGCAACTTCGGAATGAGCAGGGATATCCGAGCGGTGTTCAGAGGTATCAATCTCACTCTGGTGCTGAAAAGAGATTCCGCCGAACAGTACATGCACAGATCAACAGTTTTAGCAGATGGGCAATACACTATGACGTGGTTGTCGCTGTGGATGCCCCAAGACACTCCATCGACGGCTCACATGCTCGAACTGGATAGTACGCTGGCCAGATTCACCAAGAGAATTTACTTTGAACAGCACCGAATTTACATGCAACAATATGTCGCTGCAACGCAAACTATGTCGTGGAGAGTAGCCACCAATCTAGGCAGCGAACTTCCCAGACAAGTGCTTGTGGTGTTTCGGCTGGCAGCACGACTCGCAGACCAATCTGGAAATAAGCACGTGTTTGACCATCTTCGGTTGTCTCGCATTGACGTCCGCATCAACTCCAGACAATATCCATAGCGAGAACTTGAATGCAATTTCGACGTCGGAACCAGAAATTATTTTTGCGTGTACATGATATTGACGGAAGCCATGCAGAAGTACCAGGACGTGGACCGGGCACGCGAATATCGATGGAAGATTTCTCCAACTTGTATCCCATTTTCCATTTCGATGTCTCCAAACATTCCGAGCGTCTCAAAGATTCTGCAGCCGACATCGAAATGCAATCGACCATTGCAGATCCAGGTGCGGATTATGTCTCTTACGCGCTGGTGACATCAGACCGATTCATGACGATGGATATACTCAATGGAAAAATGAATATCACTGTATAAACAATGCCGAAGAAAAAATCGTCCAAACGTTGGGGATCCACAAACAAGGGCGGCTCCATTGTTAGTGGTCAATGAAATTGTTAGTGCGATCATTCCATTCGTGAAGACCATGGCGCCAAAGCTGTTTTCGTCTGTTCTTGCTCCCTTGGGACTTACAGCAGTGACAGGGGCCATCACTTTAGCCACACATAAAGCGGTGATGGAAAATGGTGTTTCCCGTAGCAGAAACTTCCGTCAGAAACGTACCATCATGACATCGTCAATTGGTATCAAAATAAACCCGTCAAAAGAAAACAAATTCACAGTATTTAATATAACAAAATGTCGTAGGTGCCAGTAGATTTAACTCTGTTACAGCAGCAAAGAAAAGTATTGCTGTGGTGGCCACATAAAAGGCCCATATCGATCTAGCTTAGGTCGGCAGCGTTAACAGGATCTGACAGGCTCATGCTGACGGACGACAATCACTCATCAAAGTCATTTGCCGCTAAAGTAGGGTAAAATATAACATATAACAGCCAAGATGAACTCCTGGTGTCTTAAGTGCAAACTAGAACAGAGAATATCGACCCCATCGAGGTGGTCACGAAGAATAATCGCCTCATAATCAAATCAAGATGTGCAGTATGTGGTTCCAAAAAATCACACATCGTCACGGGTAAGGTAACGCAGTCAGCATCGCTGCCACCAGCGAGAGGCGCTCAGCGACAAGAAACAACTATAATGTAGCTGACAATGCGCAGACAACTCTGTCATAGGCAGCTTTGCTGCAGACATCTCTGTTGTCGGCGACATGTCGACTTAGTGTCATTTCTCTGTATAAAAATGTAGCCACTGCGACGTGGACACAAGTTGCGAAGACCTTCGCGTGGAGAGAAATCTGTCCGTGGGAGACTGTAAATGCTGTGGACACCGACAAATTCTAGGTGGCGCCGTGGATATCCATGCACTGTTCGGAAAACTTCCAACACCACGTGGCGGATGGACGTTGCCAGGACAATAATTACACAGGGCCGTGGAACCCGATAGAACAAAAACTAGATGAAAACGATCAGCCGTTGCATGGTCAGGAACCCGATAACGACGTAGATGCCATCGCGATGAGACATGATATCTGTTACAGAGATCTTACCGACGACAAAGCTGGATGCGATAAAGTGATGCTGAGAGAACTGAGAGAACTCAAGCCAAAAAATTTCAGAGGGCGAGTAGACTGAGCTCTTGTGAGTGGTATAATAGGCACTAAACATAAGTTGGGTACAGGCGTGCCAAGTAAAATGAAACAGTTAGCTGGGGTAGAAGATCTTCGACACCGGAACTGAAAGTTCTTACAGAAGAACTGCATAAACCTGCACGTAAACATTTTTCACTATGCAGTCATCGCGGTCGCAGCATACGATATATGGTCTGCAGATCTCGTCGACATGAGAGAGTACAGCGCGTACAAGGATCATTTCAAATATCTCATGCTGTTCATCGATGTGTTTAGTAAATATGCATGGGTAGTTCCTCCTAAAGAAAGGAAATTCTATCGCTGAGTCGATTGATAGCATTGTAGGTGAACGCAGACCCAATAAACTATGGGCAGATCATGATAGTGAATTTTATAACAAAACCGTCTCAGACTTGCTTTAAAAAATAACATTACCTTGTACAGCACACACAATCAAATCAAAACGGCTGTCGTAGAGGGGTTTAACAGAACTCTCAAAAATCGCATGTGGAAGAGATTTACCAGTGATAACAAAAACCGATACTTAGATTTTTTGCAAGAAATCGTTGACCAATATAATCATACATGGTACCGCAGCATTAAAATGACACCCATGGAAGCATACTCAATAAACCCAAATGATTTTCAGGACAAAAAACAAGTCACAGACTCTTTATTTTTTAGATCTAAATTTTAAAGTAGGTGACCACGTCAGCATCAGCAGACAAAATCCCACCTTCGAAAAGGGATACACACCTAACTGGACTGAAGAAGTCTTCGTCGTTGATGCATTAAAAAAAAACGGAAGAATATCATGTGCTATATCCCTTGATAAAAATATAAATTTTCTGTAATCCAGATTTAACTGTGTCCAGTTATGCTGAATCGGCTTTCTAAATTAGCGGATTGAGACTCGGTGGGGTCCACTCTGCGCCTTACTTTACAAGTACTTAACATGGTGCAGACATCGGGTAGTCTCTAAATTTTGGTCAGACAAAAGAGTACATAAACAATTTATATCTAGACCGGGTTGTATTTCAAATGTTATAAACAGACTGTACCAAACGGAAAGAACTTGGCTTATATCAAAAGGTTTATGATTGCAAATCAAGAATGACATTGTAGGTAATTTAAACGTTTCTTGTTATCTTTTTTCTTCTGTCATTTCCCTCTCAGAATGATTCGAGTCTAGAAAATTTTCGAATTTTTATCTTGTTTACATTTCCTTAAAAGTGCCTAGTTTCTTGCTGTTAACAGACTCTGTAAATTGATCTGTCTAATTTGAATCTGAGTATAATTTTTGTGCTCATATAATGTACCGAGTCTGGGGTCTGAACTTAATGGATCTCCAATGGAAGTGAACGCAAGATTTGTTGGTAGCCTTTATGGTAGGTAGAGACGTAATAAATAAGAAATCTGGCTTTTGGCCAAGGTTCACAATCTTTGATTGTCTCTATTTACCAGTCCTGGTTATATTGACCAGAACAAACTCAATTTATTTCAATAATAATACGGCAACATAGTTTTGTTTATCTTTCTCAGCGAACTCTGTGTTTTATTTGAATAAGATTTTAGAAGAAGTTACCTGTATATATAAAAAGACGGTGGCGTTTCCTAACCAACTAATCTTTGAGAAATCTTTGGTCGTCGCCACCACCATCCCCCGCTGCTCCTTGACATTATGTGTCGGGGGAGGCAAATCCTACAATCTTAGTGAACCGTCAGATTTTTGGATTCGTTCCTCTGCTGTGTAAATGGGGGAAACTGTGAGCTTGGTCTGTAATTAAATCAGTATGTATTATTAATACTGAGTGACTCTGCGCTAACTATGGAATCTCGTACTGATAAATTCGCTCGACAGCGACTTGAGGCAATCAAGAAATATCTCCCCGTCCGTGATTCTGTCAAGCAGCAACTACAACAGCGTCAGGAATCTCGGATGGAATTAGCGGAGGACGCGGGAGAATTATTTAAGCCAGTCACAAAGACCACCGAACCAATAGGGAAAATCGCGACACTGGCCAAAAAGAAAGAAAAAGATTCTTCGAGAGACTGCCGAAGCAACAGGAAATATTGCGGCAAGACTGAAGGAACAGAGAAGATTCTGCTTGGGCTTCCAGCTGAAATAGCTTCTGCTCAACTACAGTAAGTAATGGATAGTCTCTCCAACACTGAGGCTGCCATTGGTATACTTAAGGATAGTATTTCAGCGCCGGATATAGAAGAAGAGCGGGTAACATTTAAAGTTGATCTAGAAGATAAATTTACCGCGGAGGGTCTTGCTGCTATCAGGGATAAAGAACAATTACTTGATATTGCTGCGTTTGGATTTAACGAAAAAGAAAGAAATGTGAAACCTGAACATGTTAAGGATTTCAAAAATGGTGCTGATTGGCGTAAATATATGTATCGCATTATTTCCGGTGCTCTACAAGTCAGACGTGATGATGAGAAATGTTTCACTTTTAGTCAAGCGATAGATGAGCGTATTGAGCAAGTAATACTAGCAGAGAAACAAAGACAAGCAGAACAGAATCGGCTCCTTGACGAAGCGAAACAAAAAAGGAAACAATAACAAAAGGAACTGGATCAGCAACTTAAAGAGAAAGAGAGCGAGAGGAAAATATGGCGGAGCACAGTGAAGCGATGAAACTAAAGGAAGACCGATCTGCAGCGAAGGTGTCCAAAAAACCCTCAAGAGTAGGGATTAATAAGCCAGGGACAGGTGAAACAACCGGAAGTGGTCTTGTCACTCGAGGAAGTGGCCTTGATAAACTTTGTCCAGACAACGTCCTTGCTGATGTTGATAGACTAGAAATTTTGATTGGTGGAAGAGGAGCCGGCAATGATTCCCCAGAAATCATCAATGAAGCAGCTGCTATTTGTCAGCGATCATTCACAGGTGGTATCATGGATATTAATATTTATCGGGGCCTCATCGACAAAATCACCGATTATTACTACAGTGACTAATCGCTACAACGACCAAGTATGTAATTAGATCAATGACAGGAAAATAATATGATCATACATAATGCTCAACGTGGACCTCTTCTGGTCAGGGTGATAAATTCACGATTACCAATATATAAAGTTATCTACGGAGATGGACTCGGTGATGTTGTTCAAGGTCTATTCAGAAGGATAGACCCCAAAAGCGATACCGATTGCAAAACAATTAGGAATGAAAGCTATTGATGTTGTTTGTAATATTGGTGATGTTGCTAGAAAAGCATTCTCAGCAATCAAAAATAGACTAGCACTATTAATACAACGAAAACCTCAGCCAGTAAAATTGCCCAGCACCGAAGTTATGCCAACAGGTGTCAGTTAAATAATAAATCAAGCTGCAAATGAACGGTTGAAATAATTAGCTAGTGAACAAGCTTGGAATATAACTGCAAGTCTAATAGCGGGGAGTGGTCTTTGTGTTAGACGATAGCAAATATAATAAGATTTTCAAGCATAAATTTGATCCAGCATTTAACATGGACGCACCAGTCCTTAAAGATGAATCGGTACGTGATTATCAGTACTATTCTTATGATATTATGGTGTTATTCAACAGTGCCAGATATGTCATTGATGGAAGAGAAATCGAAGCATGCCTCAATAACGTTGATGTTGCTATGCCAATAATCGTACGTGCCCGATACAGTGATGACTATTGACGGTCCGCTGGTCCATCCATGATGTTCGCGAAGGACATTACTGACCACCCTGACGATAAGCAGTATCTCATGATACAATTAACACAGGCTAGCTCAGTTGATCTACAACCAGCCGGAATGATAGCGCGACCAGCGTCTGCTTTTGCGATACTGCAGAGTGTTAATCCAGAATTCAACTTGGGATTTGCAGCACGACGATCTCAGGTTAATGGTGATGGTGAATTCTCATGCGTGATACCACTGTCACATATCTTCGGATTCTGTAGACATATTAGAAAAGCTATCTTCGGAGCCAAGCACACAGTAGCACTGGTTCGAAAGACCACGGACATCTGGCGTGCTGAGATTGGGGGGGGGGGGTGCTGGTAAAGTAACACTAAGAAACCTAGCACTATGGATGCCAACGATGACTCCGTCGTTGATAGAAGTACAACTTATCGTTTATGGATAGTGGTGGTAAATCAACATTATCGTGGCTGACGATGGCCATAGAAATATCTCCAGGTGCAGCAGGAACATTTTCATGGCAGATCGCATTACAGCAAGGAATTTCAGCACCACGATATATATTCGTGGCATTCAGCGTGCTACCAGGTATAACGATCAGACAGCAAACTCAATGGTGTTTGACAGATTAGCGGTGTCGACGATTTCGCTGAGGATAAATGTACATCAAGAACCATCTGGAGACATGATACTGAATTTTGACCAAAATAACTTTGCGCGTGCATATCATCGTTTGATGATATTCATGGGGCGCGATCAGGATACTGATTCCGGGTTGCTGGTATCTCAGCGTGATTTCTCGACATTGTATTCGACCTATTATTTCTCGCTGAAACATCTGGATTTATTTAGAGAGTCAGTCGTTGACGTGCATGTGCGAGCTCCTGTCGGTCCTACGCCAGCTGGTGGTTACAGATTAATCACTGTTATACTCAGACAAAACAATGCTGCTCGACGGCGCTGGTGGACGAATGAGAATCATTGATGCCCCAGTGGAGAATATGTGATCTCAAGCAATCGGGTAATTAAGTCGCCAGTGATATTATAATGTCATATCAACACGTTAATGTTATCCTGACACCTGGCCAGATCAAGAAGCTACAATCAGCATCAAAAAAGAATTCTGGAATAAAAATATTACTGAAATCAGCAGAGTTGCATGGCCCAAATAAACTATCACTGACAGAACGTCAAATCATGCACTTCAATAATGCCAGGAAATCAAAGACCGGCGTCAAACTTGATCTTTCTGCGGCTGACTTTAATGATATAGCAAAGACTATTGGTATATTTCCACTTCTTTCAGCTATACTAGCATTGATTGTCGCTGCAGCCCCAGCTGTTGCTAAGGCCGTCGCGCTAGGTGCAGTTAGAACCGCTGCCGGCATGGCGCTTAAGAAAGCGACCGGACATGGAATCGTGTACTCAGAAGCCTCAAAATAAAATCACGGGCACAACACGGAAGACGTCTAAGAGCACCAAAAGTGCCACAACCCGGTCTCCAGGGATTGCCAAGCCCACGATATGGTCACGGTCTAAGATTGCCCTGAACTTTGTACGGCCGATCCGTAGGAAGGGGTCTGAGACTATCCGGGACACTTCGCTACACGCAAAGCGTTTCGAGCTTCCAATGTCCAATTTTTTATTTACTTGATACTGCTCGGCGATTAAACATAAAAAACTTCAGAGATGGTTTTATGCGTGATCAATCACCAAAACGACCAAATATTCAAGAAACCGGTATCATTAATCTCGATGGAAGTTTTGGTTCGGGCACTCACTGGGTTGCATACGCAACTGACCCAAGCAGCATTATTTATTTTGATTCGTATGGACCACCAAAAGAATTTTTACAGTACATCAGCAGCAGTAGAATGCATAGCATTCCGATCTAGTATTCAACATTACCAACACAGACAATAACGGATCCGCCAATATGTGGACTAGAATCGCTAGCGATTCTAGACGCTGTGTCAAGGTCATCAGGACCGCCTCATAAAGTCGTGCATGAGTATACCACCAGACGAAATCGTTGTTCAACGTTTTAAACAGGTCCTAGTGTAATACACTAGGAGTTTATAATGGTAGATATTTACGGAAGATCTGCTAAAGGCAAGCCCCCGGGTGACTTATCCAAATATGCAACCCTTGACCAGGTCAAGGATGAACTTGCTTATCTCTTGCGTGATGTTGTTTTCAGGATCAGCAAAGACGGTTAAAGACGATCAATATCCCTTTGGCGGATATTATTCTCCGGGTTCCAGACGCGCCCGAAGATAACTTAGTGGTGTTTACTAACATCGGTAAAATTAAAATCTCGGAGGAATCAATTCTAACACACATGGGAGAGATTACTGGACGTATCAAAAGAGCTGTAGATACAATGACTGGCGATCTCAACATGGCTAGTAATACAATTAATGGTCTTCGAGAACCAGAAATAGACGATGAAGCTGAAACGAAGAAATATGTGGACAACAGCAACACCCCAATGATGACCTCGTTAATTACAATCAATGATTCACTGATCTCGTTCAGATCTGAATATGCTAATCATGTAAACACGTTTTTGGATTTTCGCAAAAACATAAATAGACTCGTCGATGATTTCTTTGGAAATCCAAGAGTCGTCAGCGTTAAGCTCTCTGAAATCAAAAAGATTATTGATGGTGTAGTTCATCGTACAATTCCAATCAATGCTGTATATACAGTAGCGACCTGATCATCATTATGGACACCACTCAGTAACTCCATCAAACATACCGCTGTGGTTACCGGTATGTAGAGGTTCTCAATACTCGGCGTTACAACATTTACAACATCTACCACAATTTCACGGCGTTATCCAGTTAACGGATCTTCTGGATCTATGTTAGTGATATTAGAGCAAAACTAAGAGGAAACATTCGTAGTGGAACCCGAAGAAAAAGGCTTGGTCGTGCAGTGCTGTTGGTGTCTTGAATTCGTCGCCAAAATGCGACCTACTTAATGTTATCACTCTACATAATGAGCAAGATCACTGATCCCTTTATTCGAGGGCAAGGGATTGACGTTCAACGTTTCAGATACCAGCAAGCATGTTTGTGGCAGAACCAACTGAAAAATGTCGTTGATAGATATACAGTAAAACAATAAAATACCGTAGATGTATCGCTGTCACTGACATAATTGTATACGCTGCATCCGCCGTAGTCGCTGCAACAGTGACTATCATCGGCACATTATTATCCACATATATAATAGCACAGTAATAGGAATTGGTGTTGCAGTTATAGTAGGTACTTCTGGTATTCTCAATATCATCGTTAAGAAGCTATCGTCGTGCGCAGTTGATAAATTACACAAGTATACAACGTTTCTAACAGCTGCAATTGCTGTACACGCCATATTATCATCGCTGATATCATCAGGGCTCAACGATGGAATAATATCAGATCTGGAATTCGCAGTAATGATTAAGGCTAAATATGAAACAACTGGAAATCAACCACAATTAGAATGAGGGGGTAAATAATAATGTCGCAAACTGATCGATCCCCGACATTAATGTAGGTGCGATTACTAGAATACATTGTCGCTAATACAACACCACCAACAACCACGATGATATCAGCAAGCTCAATCAAACCTGATTTGTGTTAGCTTCCCCAAGGCCATTCCAGCCAGAGAAATAGCACTAGCACAGCTAAGAGTATATTACAGCTAGCCAAATATCAGAGCAAAAGTCGTTCGGTGGGTTGCAAGCAAATAATTCACTAGTATTTGCGTATAAAAATAAGCCTTCCAGCGACCCTGCTGGGGTGTGTGTGTGATTTAGATTTTTAACGTAGCTTTAACAATTTTTCAGTCATATCGCTACGATGTCTACAGTGTGACAATTTTTAGTGATGTTTAGCACTGGGGCGTCATGCCGCAGACATGTAGCATGATGTCCCACCCAGTCACATTATCCTGACACCAGGCCGACCAGTCCTAACACTAACGTCTTAATGCTGAGCGCCAAGCGAGGCAGCTGTTAGTACCATTTTTGTAAGTCTTTGGTATGACTCGGCCGGGGTTCGGACCCGCGACCTCCCGCATCCAATGCGGACGCTCTAACCACTAGGCCACTGGAGCGGTGACCCTGCTGGGGGAACACCTGATTGGAATATTATGAACATATATACATGCAGTTATCAAATCAAACAAATCAACGACGAATTTCAACGCCGAATTAAATCTATCACAAGAAAAGAATCCAAGATACTGATAACTGTACATGAACCAACGTAATCTGTAGCCGTTGAAATATCGACGCAAGATTATGCCGTTGATATATATGAATCATCGATACGTCAATTATTGGGCTGGCCAGAGATAGCTCCAGTCTATCAAGGACCACCAGAGCCGATGAAATCCGACTACCTGACTGCTGATAGCGTGTATATCACAGTTCCCGAGTACAAGACACAATTGGGCAACATATGGGAGTTTATTTAACGTAGAAACGTCCGTTCAAATACCTGGCCTGGTTTTTCGGGGAAGGAGGGCATCAATTTTATAAGTAGCACCGGTGAAGTTCTTGATGTGCTCTTTATGGGCGGCATCGATGAATTTGACACACACAGAATGACAGACGTTTGTCTATCTTTCTGATGCAGAGCGCAAGAACTCGATTGATCAACTTAGCCAGTTGTTCCCTGGGTACACGACTGAGTACCCAAACGATAGCCTGAATCAACAGATCATCAATCAGATCAAGCACCTGAATCATTTCGTGTTTGACCACAAATATATTCATCGACTTATCATAGAAACAGCAATCGCTGATATTTCTGCAATTCGTATCTCAAGCCGCCGAACAGACAACATGTTTGAATTAGTGCCCCTCAACTATAACTAACGTTTTCTCTAGCACTTCAAAATCTCCCAGGCAGATCTGCCGGCGTTTAAACTTCCCGGATTCAACATTGATGTACTGAAGAAAAACATCAACGACATCATCGATGAATATTACCCCAAAATCGCCGATGCGTGGAGGAAAATATCTCCTCCTCCAAGCATTCTCAAACATAACAGTGATCCAGATGGCGGTGGTAGGCACGTCTCTCCAGGTGTTGTCAGTATCACATCAAAGATTGCACTCAATCTGGTGTGTGATGCTATTGATGGCAACTATCAAGTAGATATTGAAAATTCCAAACAGGCCCAGCAGGGATTTATTCTTTATTCGTGTATCCCTGAAGTCCCCCCTGGACATTTAACTGTGTCAGTACCTGTTAATCCAGTTTATTTACGATGCCATAATCCGCTGTTGTCACTGTTACATCTTAGACTTACTGACCAACTCGAACATCTTCATTTACGTGAAGAATCTTTGTCGATAAGTTTGTGTGTGAGATCGTGAAACAATACGAGCTAATCCACCATAGGCACCCCCCCACCCACCCCCACCCTCCCACCCCCGGTGTTTTACACTCGGTTGTGCACTTCGAAGACTCTATCAAGGCCATGACTATGTCAGGAGACAAGGGTATTTTACACCAGGATTTTTAGGGACGTTGCGGTGTTTTGCCTGTGCTTCTGCAACAGTTTAAAGATATATATTTTTTACTATCCCTCTGATAAGGTCAGGGATCAATGAAACGCGCGCTCAAGAAATTATCTGAGGAGGACTTAAAAGCTATTGAAATAAATCAATACTCAGAGGCTACTAAATGAAACACAAAATGGGGCATTGGGGTTTTCAATGGTAAATTTTAAATTTTTTAAAATTAATTTTGTTTACTTATTTTCAAACGTGTGTGGGTGTTGGTGGCATAGTGTGAATATGACCACTTGCACAAAAATAAAAAGAAAATATTTATCAGACCATTATTCAAAGACTGAGTGAAATTTTTAAATGCTAAAACTACAAGAAAAAGATAATCAGATTATTCGCATGAAATATCTTTGATGGATAGATCTTGAACATATATATTGACATAGTATATACTATGTTGACATGACAATTTAACGATATCTCCAAAATGTGACTTAACACCATTGAAAAATGTATATAATAATCCATAAAGTGATCGTTTTGCTAAATTAAATTATTTTGGATGTGTAGTCATTAATTTCAATGAAAAAGAAATTACATAACTTTTTGCGTTGCTATTCTTCTTCTGAAGATATAAATCTTCGGTACAAATTTCAAAGACTTTAAATGTTGAAGGATATAATTGCTAATATCACCATATTACATACATGAATCCCAAATATAAGTATACAATATATGCACAAATTGCAGGAAAGGTTGTTTTTATGTGGATTTCAAAATGACTTTGCCAAGTGTAAAAACTGTAGTGCTATGAATATTTTTCTATTTACTTTCAGCTTGGTGCATTGAAATTATTGGATACAAACTTGACTTCAACACAATCAGACCAGACGAGCTGAGTGGCCACTTAAGAAGGTTTTACGCTGAGGCCCAACCAAAATTTTTATCATCAAGGGGCAAAAAAATGTCAGCCGATTAAGCACAAGAATATCACAAGAATTCCTTGAAAAATGTTCGTGCTGCCATAAACAGATACTTGAAGGACAATGGAAAAGATATTGCATTGTCAAAGACAAAGAATTCAAAAATGCTAATTCGATGTTAAATGCAAAACTGAAATTGAATTTAAAATCAGGTATTTCAAGGCCAACCCAGCACTACCAAGTAATTTCACTAGAAGAATTAGGAAAAATCAATGCGTATCTTCAAAAATTTGACCCTGTTGCCCTTCGATTCAAAATATGGTATCTGCTGGCTATTCATTTTGTGACCAGAGGTATAGAATTTCACCATCAACTGAGCCTAACTTCCTTAAAATTTGAAAATGATGAATCTGGCATGGAGTACATTACTCTAAATCATGAAACACTCAAAAAAAACCCCACCAAGGTGGTGTTGATGAGAAGCTTGAAGAAACATCAGACAAAAGAATGTATGCAACTCGCACCAACACTTGCCCAGTGAAATCTGTAAAAAATTTCCTTCAGAAATGTGACAAAGCAGCAAAGGTCTTATTTACGCAATGCAGTAAAGAATTACTAAGATCTCCTGAATTTGCTGACCAATGGTATACTTGTGAACCGTTTAAACCAAAGCAGTTCTCCTCATTCATGCCAGACATATGCAAGAATGCTGGAGTGCAACGCTACACTGGTCACTCACTCCGTGCAACAGCAATTCAAGCCATGAGTTATGCTGGGTTTGAAAAAAGAATATTTTGTTTATGACAGACCACAAACGTGAGGAGTCTCTAAAAACTTACAGTCGAAGACCTAGCACTGAACAAAAACAATTAATTAGTTCAGTTTTGGAAAAATATGGCAAATGGTGGTCAAGCTCTGTCTGTATCAGACCCTAACACCAACCCACCTTTCACTTCAGATCAAAGTCAGCAACGATTGATAAACTCTCCAATCCAAAGTTCGAACACTCTAATCGCACAGTCCTTCCAGCACTCCAATACTCAACTATTCAACCAAACAAAACATATGGCCGGTTTTGCTAGCAACTCTACATTTAACAACTGCACATTTAATTTCACATTAGATAACTAAAAGGGTCTTGTTAAGTATTAACGCTCTTGAAAATGATATAAAATGTTATTCCTGCATAAAATGTATGTAATTTTTACCTTTATTTTGGTAAGGGATAGCATCATCTTGTTCATATTTCCATGTTGTTCATTGATAAAATTCATAATGATTTAAGGTTTGCTTGGGAATTTCATTTAGCACGCTTTCTATCCCCATCAGTTTGTTATTATGCAAGGTCATTGTCATCTAACGTTGCAGATAGGACTAAAATTATACAAGAATATTGTTATTGTTTTTATATAAAAATAAATGTGCTGACACTAAGGGTAGCCATTGCCTAAGATGTAAAGTATGAAGTTTATTAAAAAACGTAACTGTGACAGTAGTCACATTTCATTTCACATTAGATCACTGAACTGGCCTTGTTAAGTATTAACGCTGTTGAGAATGACATAAATGTTATTCCTGTATACAATTTATTTCATTGTTACCTTTATTTTAGCAAGGGATAGCATCATCTTGTTCATATTTCCATGTTGTTCATGATAAAATCCATAATGATTTCAAGTTTTATTGGAAATTTAATTTAGCACACTTGTTCAATCCTTATCAGCTGTTATTATGTAAGGTCATGGTCATCTGACGTAGCAGATGGGACTGACTAAAATTGAACAAGAATGTTGTAAATAAACGAAATGTGTTCAAACCACGGGTATCCATTGCCTGAGATGTAAAGTATGAAGTTTCTGAATAAACGTAACTGTGACAGCAGTCAATCTATTCTTGTCATTATGTACAGGTTATGTATTATGGGGCGATGTGAAGCGGCGAATGAAAGGAAACTACGCGCTACTTCAATTCAAATGCATTGTTGATGGAATACGTTCATTTGACGATAGAAAGGACAAAATTGGAATTATAAGGATTAAATGATCATGGTTGGGTATTTATCGATGTGTAAATTTTACCTAATCACTCACAAAGTAAATAAAGTCCGAAGGACTTTATGTTAACTTTGTGAGTGATTAGGTAAAATTTACACATCGATAAATACCCAACCATGATCATTTAATCCTATAATACCCTTTATGGCTGTGGGTAAACAGTGCTAGTGTTCTCATATATTTACCGATGCTACTGCTTCATGAATTTGGGTATTTTTTGGTTATTGTACCCTCTATTTTGTCATTGTTGTACTTCTTGGTTATTGTACCCCTTGACTCACACTTACAGTGCTATCGTTCTAATATATTTACCAGTGCTACTGCTGGTTCATGAGGATATACCCTTTATGGTTGTGGTTATGTACAGTGCTACCGTTCTCATATATTTATATTTACCGGTGCTACTGCTTCATGAGTTTGTTTTCTTTCATTGTGTG